>CAUYRT010087048.1:0-22184 GCA_963574885.1 Lepilemur ruficaudatus | reverse complement strand
AAGGCCCTCCTGAGAACCACCTGCCAGGTGAGCTCTGTCCTCACTGGGCCGGGTGCCGTGGCAACCTCAAACGAGGGCCAGGCACAAACAATCCTTGTGGATGGAGGAAGCAGTTAAATGTTAACACACAGACCCAAAATGGTACAAACAACAGGAAGCAGACATTTATGCTGTTGCTGATTAATTTATCCAGTAAGCATTTTTTCAGGAAGTATTTTTGAGGTAAGCTAGAAAAGAATGCTCGGTGAAGCTAGAGAAAAAGTTAAATGGGCTCCCAAAGGGTGGGAAGAAAAGAAGCCAGAAAGGGTGGTGGACAGACCTTACAAGCGAAGCCATAATAGACAGCAGACACAAAGGTGAAAGGCATTAGGGACACACCCCCAGGAAATCATGTTGCAGAAACACTGCAAAAGTCGCCGAGCACAAGCAACAATGCTAAGCTTACACCACGGACACCATTGTTCAAACAGATCCCATAACCCGCTGCATTTGTGGCAGGAATCGTCTGCGCCTGTCATTATTTCAAGTATCAGTTTCCTCCAGCTCACCACCAGCTCTCAATGGTATCTCATTCCTCAGTCTTCCACCTCTTCTGGCCAAGTAGTAATATTAATAACTAAAACATTAATACCAATAACTCTCTCTAATTTGATTCAGTAACAAGTCTCACTTTATACAACAATGGCCATTCCTAAGGCTGGGAATAGGTAAATATAACACAAAATACTGCTTACATATATATTTTTTTCCCAACAAATCTTTATTGAACACTTACGTGCAAAATTAAGAGGAAAGAATAGTCTCTCTTCCTACCCTCTCCCATACTGATTTGAAAGGAAAAACAGAAAGAAGGGAGGAATATGGGGTCCTAGGCCTTGACTTTATAATTTAGTTTCAGGAGATGGATATGAAATGAAGGGAAAAAAACAGGAAGAAACAATGCTATGGAAGCTCAGGACACATGACTGACAGCAAGACTTGGAACACTTGTGTTGGAGAAGGTAGCATTTGGCTTGAGCTTTGAAAGTTTAGGAAATTATGAGATGGGCAAGGGTCTTCTGTGCCCAAAGCCCTGTTTCCCTAAACTGTTCATGTTAGCCACTAAGAAAACATAAGTAAATAGAGGTCTGCTGATATTTTATGCCTTTGCTAACCCCTCTGGAGGGATTTCCCTGAATGGTAGGAATCCTCATTCTTCCTTCAGGCCACAGACTGGCATTCTTTATGCAGTTGCTCCCATGTGTAGAATAGGCAACAGTTCTGTTCTGGTTCTTCTTTCCACAGCACTGAGATGAATTTTTTTTCCTTTAATCACTTCTGTCTGACTCTAAGTCACAATCTTCATTCATGATCCTTTACTGAGCACATACTAGCTGCCAGGCAATATGCTTAACAATGTTCATAGAAAGATTAAATGACATGATCTCTGCCTTTCCAGATTTCAAGGATTAATGAGAGAGAGAGGCATATAAAGAAATAATGGCACATAAGATAACATGAGCTAGAATTCATGTCTCTGTAAAGTCCACAGAGATACAGTGTAAAAATTAAGTGTCTCTGGGGTAGGGAGAAGGAAGATTTGAGGAGAGCCTGGCCCGAAACCCACTTCACAGAGAAAAGATTTCCCCAATTATCAGTGGGGTCCGTGTGGAAGAGGGGTGGGGACAAACACTGGAAACACAGCAAAGCCAGGCAGGTTCAAAGCAACGCGGTGAGTTGGGGGAGGCAAGAGCACACATTTCAGGACTGGAGACTCATTGGGAGGCCAGAGAGAGACAAAGGGCCTTGAGCACCTGTTCAGGAGCTCGGGCTTCATCCTGTAACCAGTGAGCAATACCCCTTGTTCAGGTCAACAGGGCAACTGGCTAAAATATGAATTTCAAGACCCTGCTCCAGAGCAGGACCCAGAAGTCTACATTTCTGGCAACCTCCCCAGGTGACTCTCAAGTACACTGAAGTTTGATAGCAATGGCTGCACCAAGGGATATTTTCAAAAAATTTTCAGTGTGGGAGGGAAATAAATTGACATTGTAAAAGTATTATATACAAACATACTATTGGTGTGTATTTTTGTGTATCACATCTAAACTTTTGCTAGTTCAAAACTCTTATCCGTGTGTGAATATCTAATTTTCCCCATTAAGGGGAAAGACCATGCCTACCCCATGTGCACCACCCACCAGCGAATCACTCCTCCTCTGGCCACAGCCAGTATGCCTGGGCGTCTTCAAGCACATGTAGCAGGGGTACCCCGGCAGGGAAAGGGCCATTCCTAAT
The DNA here is from genome assembly GCA_963574885.1 of Lepilemur ruficaudatus. NCBI lineage: Eukaryota > Metazoa > Chordata > Mammalia > Primates > Lepilemuridae > Lepilemur > Lepilemur ruficaudatus. Next base: position 19,907 of record CAUYRT010087048.1, on the reverse strand, counting down.
ATTATAAAATATCAAAATACATATCAGAGTGCTAAGCACATGGCAGGTGTTAATTATTTTTCCTAATGAACCTGTGGAGGATTTTCCTGTTTTGTTTTCTTTTGTTGTCTTGTTATGTTTTGGTTTTGTGTATTTCAATAAAACTTTAGTTCCATAGGACTTTATATTAAGTCTATATAAAGCAGCATTCTTGTTTAAGCCAACCCGTCATCTTGATTTGGCTGTATGTGGAACTCTCTTGCTTTTAACTTTAAGGGGTACCTGAAGAGAGGGGGAAATAGGGACAGTAGAAAGAATAGGAAAATATTTCTCTCCTGCTGGAAGTTTGACAGATTTTTTTTAGAGGCATTAGAAAATAAGCTAGAGAAACCATGCTCAGAAAAGACTGCAGAAGACTCCAAGTATAAGCAACACTAAGCTGACTCTATAGGTTTCACTTTTCAAAGAATTCTCATGACCCACGTCATTAATGGAGGGAATTGTCTACACAACATCATTAAGAGTAGAGATTCCCACTGAACACCAAAGCCTGACTGACAACCGATTGCTGGGTGCAATAAGCTTTCATGTCTCTTCCACACAAAATATTCTTGACTATAAAGTACTAATAATAAAAGTGAGGAAGAGAGTCCCAGTTGGTTTCAGTAACAAGGTCATACTGTAGTGGACGTTTTTATATCTTTAGATCAAGTCTGTCTTCAAACCCCAGATTTACATGCCCAACTATCCAATGGACACGTAGGTTTTCTACAAGGACCTCAAACAAGTTCAAAACAGCTCATCTTCTCTCCCCAAAACCTGTTTTCCCTCTGGTGTCACCTGTCCCCACAGATGTCGCTTATCCCTGCGACTCTCTGCTAATAGCTGCTGCTAATCTCTACTCAGGCCTGAAAGAAACTTGTGTTACCTTGTTTCCTTTTTCTCCAGTATCCCCCAGATCTAATCAACTAAATCTTGTTTATTGTATTGTTTAAGTAGCTCATAAATCTGTGCCTGCCTTCCATTCCCAATTGAGTACTATTGTGTTTTTCTGGCAGCGACCTCCTAACTGGTCCCCCTCCCTTCAATGTCACCCCTCTCCAAGTTAATGAGCACAGTAAAGAGGGATTGATTATTTTGTTCTAAAGAACAAATCTTTTTTTGCCTCATTGTCCCCCTCAGTGGGGGAACCAGTGGTCCCCCCATTGCCCTCAGGATAAAGTCCAGGAGCCTTTCATACAAAGGCTTTGGTTACAAGACTAAGGTCACCTCTTGGCATCAAATCTTTTCAGCGCTCTACCATCAGGACCGCTGTGCCCACCCCCTAAACACACAGTCCAAACTGCCGTCAGTTCACTGCGTTCTGCTTCGTCAGCCACGCGTAGCTGTCATCCTGTCAGGGAAGGTTTCTTGGTCTGAAAAGAGAGGGTCACACGTCCTCTCATGTGTTTAATTACAAGTGTACTTACACCCACAGGATGGGAAGCTCCTTCCTGGTCTCACAGTTCCATCCTCAGCTCCTAGTCTGTACGTATTGTTAGCAGCATCTGTGGAATAACTGGAATACCTGGTAGACGAGGGTAAGGTTTCAATTGTCCTGACTGTGATCCTTATACCTATCTCAGTATTGCCGATGTCACATACTTACTAATTTGTTAAATAAGTGGATGTGCTTTTCCATCACACACGGAACTTTCAGGCTGTCCCCAAGCCCTCCCCCACCAACCACCCTCATCATCTCTGTTTAATACAGAAAACTTTCTCATGCCTCCAGCCTCAAGGGTTTTTTTTTAACCTTTTTGTATTATTTTAAAGTCTCACAAAAAGTATAGTTTGCATTTTAAATTTTCTTTGAAAATATTTTACCTCCCCCATCTCTTGTAAAATATTTAAACAGTATTTTTAAGACATCATTGATATAATCTGGTTTTTCCCTATATACTTCCTTTTGTTTTTAATTGTGGTAAAAGACACATAACATGATGTTTCCTATCTTAACTATTTTTCAGTGTACAGTTCATGTTATTTATTATGTTTTTTTAATTATGTTCTTGAAAATCTTTTGGCCATATATGCAAGGGTTTATTTCTGCAGTCCCAAGTTTTTATAGCCACGTCACATCTCTCCCTAGAAGTTTCCTTGGTTTTAGAAAAGTTAAACATGTCAGGTCGTTCTTTGGGCAAGAAGTTGCCAGAGGAGGGAACGGCCACTGCCCTGGATGACTTCAAGATGATAGTATCACAAAAACAAGGGGCAAACCGGGGGCTTCCAGAAGGCCTTCTCATGGTCATCGCCATTGCTGTTTAATTGCTCAGCCTCAGAGACCACAGGCTCTGCGGAAGGGCATGATATGACCAGCTTATTTGGCATCAAGTGTGATACAAAGTCAGTGCCCACCTGCCAGGCTGATGCTCCCACAGGTCAGGGGCCCACGGCCAGCACACTGTGGCAGGAGCCCTGGAAGGAACTTGGGCACTTCACTTTCTTTCTCCCATTGAAAATAAAAAGGAAATAAACACACACACACAGACACACACACACACAAAACTTAATGTTTGATGAAGGCGGGGGATCTGCATTTGTCACCACTGATAACAGTTAGTCCCCGTGAGTTTATGAAAGCTCCCAAAAGAACTAATCTTCCACTTCAATTTAGTTCTCATTGTCTGGCATGGGCCCTGAGGATACCAAGACACCATCATCCCTCTGATCTTGAGGGTTTTCAGGAGTCCTCCATCAATATTCAGGAGACAAACCCTGAATTCAGGAGACAAAGACTCTGAAAATATCTGTGGTGCTAAAATTATCTGTGGAGTGAATGGACAAGTGAATGAATGAACGAGTGACTCAGTGAGTGAATAGTAACAGCCAGAGAACAGCAGGCAAGGGGAAAATGAGAAGGGTGCAGTCTATGGATTACGTAGGAGGTCTCCAAGTCCACCTTCCCCTGCTTTGCAACGTGATCCAGAGCACATACCGCTCTGATGTTTGGCATTGTATTATGAAGTGGAGCTCCCAAACTGAAGAGTCATGGTTGGTCCTCTCAGAGGACCTTTCCACCTGAGCTGAATGGCCATAGTGGCTCCATCACCTACCTCTCAATTGACCCACAGTTCTGTCCCCTTCTCTGCTCCCACCTACACCCTCAACTCTTGCACTTGAGGAAGCTATCCTTAATGTCTGGCAGCCCTATTGGCTTCACCTTAATTTGTTTACCAATGAAATACTTTAAAATTGTGAAAGCTGCTGATGCCAAGTTGGAGTCACTTACGTCAGACCCAAACCAAAGTGGAGCCAGAAGGTCACGAGGGAGGGGATCTCATACCATATGTATGAGACAAGAACTATTACAAAGACTCTCTGCCAGTCCATGTGCACGTATGCCTGTGACAAGAACTGTTATAAGAACTCTCTGCTAGCACAAAAAATTCCAGGTGAGTTGTTTCTATGAAGGCATCTCCCTGGCAACAAACAGCGTTACTAATGAGTAATTGGCAGCTCCAGCAATGAGCCTCTATGACTGATGAACTTTGTTTCAAAACAGCTTATGTGAACTTCTCCCTTTTGCCTTGGCTGGGTGTGGTGACTCACACCTGTAATCCTAGCACTTTGGGAGGCTGAAGTGGGAGGATCGCTTGAGGCCAATAGATGGAGACCAGCCTGAGCAACACAGTAAGACCCCATCTCCACACACAAAAATTTTTTTTAAATTAGCTGAGTGTGGTGGTGCACGCCTGTAGTCCCAGCTACTTTCGAGGCTGAGGCAGAAGGATCGCTTGAGCCCAAGAGTTTGAGGTTGCAATGAGCTATGATGACACCACTGCACTATAGCTTGAGCAACAAACAACAAAGCAAGACCCTGTCTCAAAAAAAAAAAAGTGAAAAGCTTTCCCTTGCCTCAACTTCCCTATTATGCTATGATCGCTATGCTATCATAACACAAATATCCTGGACTATAATTCTTCTGCTCATTCCCAGATAAACTCATTTATTTTCAGAGCCACTTCCTCTGTTGTTATTTTAGGTTGATCAAGTGAACATTGAGGAGAACCTTCAAAAATGATTCCCCAAAGAATAGTCTAGTAGATGTGTCAAGAGAAAATAAAAGGACTCCCCTTACTTTTCTTTTGAGACTGTTTGTTTATTTAACAAGCATTGATTAAGCACCACCAGTTCAAGGGAGTGTGCTAGGCACTGTAGAGGAAACAAAGAACAGTAAAAGCAGATGCCTGCCTTCCCTGAAGCTCATGTGTTAGTTGGGGAATGAGACATAAAAACAACAAACAAGAAGCTGGTTGGATCATGAGGGGGTTTGTTGCTCTTTGAAGATTCTTCAAGTGATCACAATGTCACCCAACACAGATATTTCTTTCTTTTCATATGATGAAGTTCAGGGACCCAAATATATCCAAAAAGCTGAAGTGGCACCATTCATCCCTATTGGAATGATGGGTCTTGCAGCAATTGCTGCATGCAGATTATACAAATTGAAAAGCTAGGGAAATACTAAAATGCCCATTCACCTCATCCACATGCATGTGTCAGCCCAAGGCTTTGCTCTGGCAACAATGATTCTTGATGTGGGCTACTTCATGTATAGGGGATTCTGGGCAAAACCTAAACTTTAGAAGAAAAGATGCTATCTTGATCTTGTTGGAGGAGCTCACTTTAGTTAGACATATTACTGAGGTTATGTGTTTGTTGAAAACAGATCATTGGAGTGGATTTAGATGATCAAAATAAATAAACAACAATGACAATGCAATGTGATCAATTGCAGAGGGAATGACAGGATTATAGGAGATGACTCCGGAGCTAGAACTTGGAAATATTGTTACCGAAAGCTCACCACTTGTCCACAAGAAGAATGGGGACTCATCAGAAGAATGAGGACTAGTGGTTTAAAGAGAAGGAAAGAGAAGTTTATTACTGGCAAAGAAGTTTATTGCTGGCCAAGGAGGAAAATAGCAGACTGTCATGTCAAAATCCAAATTCCTAAGTATAAGCAGAAATACAGAGCTTTTAAAGGGAAGTCCCTCAGTTCTAAGCTATTGTTGTTTAACTACAGCTAATAATTCTAATCCTCACATCTCTGCCAAAGACAAAGCCTGTCCCTGACCTCCACTGGCCAAGCAACCCCCGCCAGCCAGGCGCCAGTCCTGGGGTGGAGCCACAGTTCAACTGAGCTATCACCTATAACACAAAGAACAAAAGACCTTCCTCTGCCTCTCCCCTACCTCCCGCCTGAGGCAGGGATGCAGACCTCAGTTCCCAAAAAGGGTTGGGAAAATTTTAAAGAGGCAGAAAGTATCTTCTGCCATTTTTTTATCCAGGCCATTCCCTTTGTTACAACATGAGGAGCAGTTCCCTGGTGGCAAGGAACCATGTTTGCACTTGAGAAAGCTATCCTTAATGTCTGCTGGCCCTACTGGTTTCGCCCTAAATTTTTTACCAATGAAATGCTTTAAAATTGTGAAAGCTGCCAATGCCAAGATGGAGTTACTTACATCAGACCCAAATGAAAGCAGAGTGAGAAGGTCATGAGGGAGGAAATTTCATGCATGTATATCTGAGATAAGAAGTATTACAAAGACTCTCCGAAAGTCCATATGCATGTATGCCTGTGATAAGAACTGTTACAAGAACTCTCTGCCAGCACAAAAAATGCCAGATAAGTTGCTTCTGTGAAGGCATCTCCCCAGCAACAATCAGTGTAACCAATGAGTAATCACCAGTTCCTAAAACTAGTAGTATGTACAAATGGTCACAACCTGGTAGGCTGGGAGAACCTTTCCAAGTGCTACGTGGACAGTCTGAAGGTATGCTTTGTAGATAGAGAAAAGGGCAAAGAGTAAATGTAAAACTGGGCCAGGTTCTGAAGCCATTAAGTGTCATGCCACATACTAGCAATGAATTAACAATTGAAAACAGAGAAGCGATATGATCTTATTTGCATTTTCCTAAGAGAATTTTTGTGGCAGTGCAAAAGATTATTTGGAAAGTGGAGAAGAGAAGACTGCCTGATATATTTATTAAAACGAAGCCATTTCACAGAGGAACATGAGACAAAGAGGGTGTCTTATGAGCTGATTATACCTGGGTATTTTTTAGTATCAGCTACTGCTTTCCTGAGACACAGGCACAGTTCATGGCTACTCTAGAACTGCCACCCCAGTGGGTCTCAGAGAAGTCAGCTGTTTCCCAGGGCAATCATTAGACCCTTGGAACAAACTCTGGGCTGGAGCCACCCCTCTAGGCGTATTGCACAGAATCTTGGACTAGATTGCTGAATCTAACCCAGTTCTTACAGGAGGAAATCTAGGCCCAGAGAAGTTAAGTAACTCGTCCATGGCCAAATAACTAATCACTGGCTGAGTCAGGACTCATATCTGTCCCAGGAGGTTCCATGGTTGTAAAACAGCAAAATAAAGCCAGTCAGAACCAAAACTCAGAGTCCTTGTTTCCTGGTTCTGTTGTTTTTCTGTGGCTGAGTCACACACAGATTTATTATTAGTATGAAGTCATCTGTGAATGTTGTTGGGTAAGGTTCTAACATTTTCAGAGCTCTTACAATGGACTACGCACAATGCTAATCTCTGAACCACAAAAAATAAATGCAGTTACTGCCTTTGGACATTCTACTACGCTGGTAAGTTCAGTCAGGTTCTCCATTGTATAACACCAGAAGAATCTGAAGGAGCTCAGAGAATTTCGCCCCAAAATATGACTCCTTGGCATAAAGAATATTTTGAATTAAAGGCCATTCGAGGTCAAAAAAAGCACTGGAAGTGTCTTTCCCTCTATCTGCATAAACTGAACTAACCTGATCAAAGGTCAAAGCGGACAATTGTCTTCCCTTCATCTCCCTGTTATCTCAATATATTGCAGGAAAGATCAAGAATGCAACTAGACCTGGCCCAAATTATTTTAAATACAATACCTGTCTATTACGTTAATTTAATTTGTAAAGAGAATCATTTACAAGTCAATCTGTTTCCCCATCCATTTGTCTCCGTAGCACCATTTGTCACCCTAAACAGAATTATCTATACTCCTCATCTTCCTCTTCCCTCCAAAAAGACAAGTATAAAAATATCTGAACTTCATTGGGATAGTGGGTAATCACTATGTGATTCTCTCCACGTGCCTGGTATTGGTAAATAAACCCTATCTCTTATTAATCTGCCTTAATTGTGAGTTGATCTTTCAGAGAACTTTCAGGGGAAAGGGCAAGTTTCCCCTCACTCCTACAAAGTCAAAGAATTTGTATGTGTGCCTTAGTGTAAGCATAGTACTAATTGTGGTTGGGGAAAAAAGCTCATTAAGTAACAATAGAAAAAACAGTGGATTGTGCAGTTTTCAGAGAGGATGTGACAGAGGGAATGGCCTGGAGAAAAAAGGGCAAAATGTGTTTTCTGTTTCTTTAAAATTTCCCCCACTCTTTTTGGGAATTGAGGCCTATATCCCTCACTGCAGGGGCTGGTGGTCAGAGGGGCAGGAGAATATCCTTTGTTGTTTGTGTTACAGGAGCTAGCTCAGCTGAACTGGCAGCTTCATCCCAGGCCTAGTGTCTGGCCAGAGGAGGCCTGAATGGGCCTCCCAGGAGGGTGGAGGTCTCAGGCATTGTCTTTGGCAGAGATGGGATGAGTAGAATCATTAACCATACATAGTTCAATGACAATAGCCTAGAAGTGAGGACGCTTCCCTTAAAAGCTCTACATTTCTGCTTATGTTCAGGAATTTGGATTTTGAGATGATAGTCTACCATTTTACTCCTTTGCTGACAAAGTAATAAACTTCTCTTTCCTTCTCCTTCACCGCTTGTCCTCGTTCTTCTGATGTGGCCTCGGGGACAAGTGCCGAGCTTTCAGTAACAAGGCTGACTTGAAGAAAAGAAATTCAATAGAAGATAGGTATACTTTCTGATTTAATACTTTAAACAGAATAGATGTAACCTGTCTGATGCAGAATTAGGTAGGTATCCAATCTGGAGTGTGATATAAGACACTGTTGACCCAAACCACATACCTACCATACCTCCAAAGTTGCCAAAATTCACCACCATAAGAAACAATATTTGTGAGTGGTAAGTCATCATCTCTAGAAACTTACCTCCTCCTTTTCCTATTTGAATGACTTATTAGGTGATGCATTAATTCATTCATTAATATCCATTAGTGTAATGCACAGGAATATGTGAATGCTATGCAATGTAAAGGTTTAAGATAAACAACTGCAAGAACAAATGTCATTTTATAGAGCTTTTATTACAAACTTTATCTCTCTTGATCTCCAAATCAGCTTTTTTACATAGATAACATTTTTTCCCATTTTAGAATGAGAAAATTGAGGCTCAGAGAGGTTAAGGGGATAGCCCCAGGTCACACAACCAGGAAGAGGCATACTGTGATTTTAATTCATGTCTTCTGACCATGAATTCTGTATTCTTTCTACTACATCTGTTTGGTGTATCAGCAGAAATCTCCAAAACAAATGGGACTCACAACTCATTAAAAAAAAGGGGGGGATAAATACAAGATCTAAGAAAGTGTTATAAATAATATTCAAATTTTAAATTAAAAAAAAAACCCCTTTATACCTACCAGCTGCCTAGATATTACTGAGTACATACTATGCCTAAGGATGTAGCACTGCATCTAGGAAATACAAGCTCATGTCATCACAGGGCTTTCCTCAGAAAGAAAGGCAGGCTTTCAAAAGATGATTTAAAAGGAATTCAGCAGATACATGTTTCCCCAAATACCCGAAAAACCCACTCATCTTCTTAAGGCAAGTCTGTTAAAACAAAACTAAAAATTAAGCAAAAGTTTCAATCCAAGTCTATCTTCTATTCTGTTGATTGTAATACTAACTAGGTAAACTTTAACTGAAAACAGCTGTTCTTTAAAGTGTAAACTTTCAGTCTGCACTCATTGGTGAGAAGAGACCATTGCAGAGGAAACGCCCTAGTGATGACATTCCTTAGACGTAGCATGCACACGATCAGCTGGACATCTTGCTACGATGCAGATACTGATTCTACAGGCCTGATTTGTGGCCTGAGATTCTGCATTTTTAACGAGCCCTACACTCTGATTCATGTACGTTTAGTTTTACATATATTGGCAGATGCTAGCTTCCCCCAAATATTAATACCAGTAAAACAGTCTGTTCATAAGGCAAAGTTGAGTTTATTGCTGGCCTCCACAGGGAGATTGTTACCTAGATCAAGTCTTAGTAGCACATTTCAAAGCCAGAGGGTAAAACTGGTCTTTCAATGCAGGGGGCCTAGCTCAGGATTTGGTAAAGATCATGACATAATAATAATTAAAGATCAGTGAAGAGCAAAGGCTTTGAAGCGTCTTGGGGAGTAAACAGTTGTTACCAACTTGAAAGTTTCCAGTCTGCTTTTATTAATGGGTGTTTTTGGGAAATTTCTTGAAAGAAACAACAAAGTTATTCAAAACTTTTAATCTTCCTGGACAAGACTTTCCTCGAATGGCAAAGACTTTTGTTGAAGATAGTAAGGTCTTGTTGATAGTAAACTATGTGGGTGGAGATGGCTTCTGGTTTTAACAAAGATCTGCACATACCTAAACCATGACGGGCTGTGCATCCATTAAGTAAGGCTTTCCTGTCAGAGAGCGCCGCCTGCTGGCTCATGTAGGTTAAAAAAAATTAGAACTGCCAAAGTTGCTTTTAATATTATAGAACAGCTCTGCTGCCACCTACTGATTTGATTTTAAACTTTTGCAATCTTTTACAGCAGAGATCCCCAATCTTTTTGGCACCAGGGACCAGTTTCACAAAGACAATTTTTCCGTGGATGGGGAATGGAGAGGGAGGCGGAGCTTAGGCAGTGATGCTAGCGATGCAGAACACCTGTATATACAAATGAAGCTTTTCTCGCTTGCTCACCGCTCACCGCTCACCTCCTGCTGTGCAGCCTGGTGCCTAACAGGCCTCGGAGAAGGGGGCTAGGGACCGCAGTTTTACAGAAAGATGATTCACTTTCATTGAATATATGTATGCTAAGCACCAATCATATAAGAGATGCTAGAAAAAAATAGAAAAATGACATAATGTTGTAGAGGCAAACACAAAGACAGGTGAGACTCCATGAGGAGGTAGAAGGGTAGGTTAAGAATAGGGGACAGGGGACAGGGGACAGCCCAAAGAACAGAATTGTTATTTACCAAAGGGTGACCAGCATGGAGGACAGCTAAGGAAGCTTCATTGAAGCAAGGAACCCCAAGGTGTCTCTTGAATAAGAATTGCCAAGCAGATACGAGAAGGAGGGGTTAGGAATTCCAGGCAGAAGGAGAGGCAGGGTGAAGACATTGTGCCACAGAGTGATGTAGTGCGGCTGAACCTCATGGTGAAGAGGGAAGTCCCAAGAGAGACAAGGGGCCAGATCATGGAAGGGTTCACATGCTGGGCTATGGAAGTTATCCTGTAGACAATCACTGGGGAACCACTGACGGGTATTAAGCAGGGAAAATGCAGGATTAGATCTTTGTTTACAAATACTTCTCAAGCAGCAATATAGAGAACAGATTGGAAGAAAGCAAAATTGGAATTCGATGCATCAATTTGGAGTCCTTTCTTTTTTTTTTTTTTGCGACATAGTCTTACTCTGTTGCCTGGGCTACAGTGCCCTGGCATCAGCCTGGCTCACAGCAACCTCAAACTCCTGAGCTCAAGAGATCCTCCTGCCTCAGCCTCCCGAGTAGCTGGGACTACAGGCATGCGCCACCATGCCCGGCTAATTTTTTCTATATATTTTTAGTTGTCCAATTAATTTTTTTCTATTTTTTAGTAGAGACAGGGTCTCACTCTTGCTCAGGCTGGTTTCGAACTGCTGACCTTGAGCAATCCACCCGCCTCGGCCTCCCAGAGTGCTAGGATTACAGGTGTGAGGCACCGCGCCTGGCCTAGCTAGAGAAAACTGAGACAGATGGCAAAACCATACGGCAAAGGGAATGATTAACCAAAAGACTGGGGACGGTGGCGGAGGGCAGGCAGGGCCTTCTGAGGTCCTGGGAGCATTCTGTTTCTTCTCAGGGTATACCTGGACTTACTATTTAAACTAAACGTGTACATTTCATATACTTTGGTATGGAGACAGTTCAAAATTTAACAAAATTTTTAATGAGTAAAAAGTGACGTAGAGGTGCCAGACTCACTCCGGTCGTGGTGTGGAACGCATGTGCAAAGATGGGGTCGTTTCCAACCACGCTCCCGGCTACTCTCGCCAGGGCTGTCCCGAGGCCCGTGGCCCAGAACAGCAGCATGCGGCTCTTTCAGCTGTGGTTTGGTGGAGCTAAAAGAGCCGCAAAGGCTCACGTGAGTGGGATTCAGAAGGGCTGGCCGCAGAAAAGAATCCATTGTGTCTGTCCTTCAGTTCCAGAGCATCCTTGCTGTGTAGGAAAGGTCCTCCTTGGGCTGTGAAATCCACTCTGCTCAATTCAACAGATCCCCCCAATAACAACGCAATGGCACTTACGGTCTTTTCAACAAGCCAAGCAACATAGTGCCAGGCCTGACACGGCCTGATCACCTAACAACTAAGAATGTCACCGCCCTAGCACTAAGTCCACATGGCTGCCTTCAAGACGCAGGGATTCAGGAGACAGATCAACACCGTGGACCTGACTCCAGCTTCCACCACCTACGAGCCAGCGATCTCCAGCACAGCTTCTCCACTGCGGATGGGGCTAAGGGTACAGCTTCCCAGATTTGTTACAGGATTAAATATTCATCTTCATTCAGATCAATAAAAATAAAGTAAAATAAATTACATAATGTATGTGAAGGCCCTGTACAGTACCGGGCACGTGATAAATATGCAAAAAACTGTCATTAGGAAGTGTAGACATAGATTACAGGGCATTTTTTTTTAGGCCATAGACCTTATCAGATGATTTCTACACACCATTTTATGCTGGGTACCTAGAGTGCATTCAAAAACTATTTGGTGACTTGACCTTGTTAAGAAGTTGTAATCATAACCCATTATTCCTCCTAAATGCAGTCTGGAAAAATCCCAGAGCACAATTAGCATGAAGAGCAGGAGAGCTGAAGGGAGGGGGCCCTGAGCAAAAAGCCACTCAGAGCGATTTTCTCCATCAGGGCGGCACTTTGTATCGAACAACTGTGCTGCTAAGCCCCAAGGGTGCTGCCGGGTGAAGGCTGGAGTGCCTGCCCAGGGCACTAAGTGGCCCCACAGAGCAAAGCTCCATGTTACGGTCAAATGGGCACCTGTCAAACGTGAAATATTACCCAGGTTATTAGCAAGCACTAAGCTGCAGGCAGGTTTACAAACTGCCACAGAGAGAGAAGCCATTAAGCTGAGAAAGCAACTGGCCCACCACGAAGAGACGCTGGTCTTCACAAACAGGCCCTGGCTCCCGGGACATACTGCGCCCAGCCCTGGGCCTCCACGTGAGCACAGCCATCCCACGTCTGGGTATCTTGAGGAACTGAGGGCAGGTGAGAGATCACCATTTGGCTTCCAGTTGCTCAGCATTCCTGATTTTCTAGAAATACAGGCCGCTCAACACATAAATAAATCAGGTCCAAGAAGGCAGTTCACACCAGGCCAGCCTGGTGAGTGTGAAACCTGCCCGACCCCACCAGTTGGAGAACCTGTCCCTTCGACTGCAACATGGCAGAGGAGCAAAGATCAAAGAGACCAGCCCTGCTCACTTTCTTCCTTGCCCAGCAAACACTCTTCTTGTATTAAGATTGTGTTTCTTTCTTTTTTTTTGAGACAGTCTCGCTTTGTTGCCCGGGCTAGAGTGCCGTGGCGTCAGCCTAGCTCACAACAACCTCAAACTCCTGGACTCAAGCGATCCTCCTGCCTCAGCCTCCTGAGTAGCTGGGACTACAGGCATGCGCCACCATGCCCGGCTAATTTTTTCTATCTTTCTAGTGGGCCAATTAATCTCTTTCTGTTTTTAGTAGAGATGGGGTCTCGCTCATGCTCAGGCTGGTTTCGAACTCCTTACCTTGAGCGATCCTCCCCCCTCGGCCTCCCAGAGTGCTAGGATTACAGGCGTGAGCCACCGCGCCCAGCCAAGATTATGTTTCTCTTTGGGCGTCGGGCAGATGGGAGGGGGGCGGAGGGGATGGGTATACATGTACATAATGAGTGCAATGTGCACCATCTGGGGGATGGACACGCTTGAAGCTCCAACTGGGGGGGGGAGGGGACAAGGCAACATACGTAACATAAACATTTGTACCCCCATAACATGCTGAAATAAAAAAAATGAAAAAAATAAAGATTGTGTTTCTTAAACGTTTACAAGCAATTTCCCCTTCAGATAACCATGCAAATCTGACTTAGCTCCTGATACCCCAGATTCTGATACCTCCTCCCCCACTGGACAGTGCTCACTCCAACCTTGAAAATCACTGCTGTCCTCTACACAGTCCTACTGGCCAAGGGTCAATAGTGTTTTCTCATGTTTGTATTATTAAAAAATAGATTTTTAAGAATCTAAAAACACTCTAAATATAAAATGAAAGTATGATACTGACTTTGCTTTTCAAACTACACTACTACCACCATCTCTAAGATTTAGGCATGCTTCTACGGGGGGCAGCACCCCCTTGCCTGGCCCCTGAAGGACCCCACTGCTGCAGGCCCACGGCTGAGCAGGAAGGCTGGCGGGCCCTGAGGAAGAGCTGTCCAGGGTCCCAGGCAGCCCCGGCCAGTTTAGAGTCCATTATGCTAGTACTTGTTCCAGGGGCTCTTAAAGCTCAAGACAGAGTAAATTCAGGGACTTCCTACCAAAAAGACAAAATCAGAACATGCACACACAGGACTGGGCAGTGTCTGACCACTCCCCGACTCCCCCCACCAACCACAAACACTCCCCTAGTGTCCAGGCAGCGCCACACTGACACTGAAATGACACAGTATGTCACCTCCTCTCTCCTACCAGTTTAATAAACTCACGGCCAGGTGGGACTACTGCTTATTTTTTTCCCTGCAGCTGCTTACAGCACCTCACCCAGGACCTTGCTCTCAAGTGGTTACAGAGTGAGTCGCGCAACAGGCCTAGCAGGGAGCACAGGTCGCTGGCCTTGTTTTGAATATGACTAACTCAATGTCAAAATATTCCATAGACACTTATGAAATTATAGTTGTGCTTTTTGTGCTTGTTAACTGAAAAAATAGATGAAAGCCACTATGAAAAAATGAATTTCCATTCTATTAATCACAACAGCATCTCTATGCATTTGAGAAATAATTCTATGTATATGGCTGAGAAATTTCCCCAATATACAGAAAAATCAATGGGGTGACAGATACAGCAGCACAGCCACTCATAATTATTGCATTGCTCTCTAGGGGTGCTCAGCCTAGAAATTAGGAAATATTAATAGGTACAGAGAAAAGACTAATGAATTTCACAAACATCTAGTGAGCGCCTACCCTGTGCTTGTCTTAGGTACTGTGTTGCAGCTTTGAGCCTAGCAGGGAAGCCAGGCGATAAATCGCCGTGAGATACGATGGCAGGTATGACACTGAGTGCCGTGCAGACGTGAGAGCAAGCTGAGCGGATAGAGAGGGAGAGGCTACTGAAGATTTAAGAAAGGAGTCAAGGAGGACCTGAGGAGATGGCATTTGAGCAAAGACCTGAATGAGGCACGAGAGCGAGCCATGCCACTGTCAGCCCAGGGACCACTACAGACACTAGGAAGAGCAGATGCAAAGGCCCTGAGATGGGCATGACCTTGGCCACACTTGGCCGGTGTGTCCGGAGAGGAGCAGGTGAGCGGGAGAATGAACAGCGGGGCTGGCAGCAGCAGGGGCCGAGGTCACCAGGGTCTTGGGGGCACATTAGACTGTAGAGTTTCTTCTAAGTACCCTGGATGCCTTGGGAGAGCTGGGAGCAGAAGAGTGACACTTTTAAAGGACCACTTTGACTGCAGTGCAAAGAGAGACTGCAAGGAGGCAAGAGTGGGGACAGGAATACCAGTTAGGTTACTGCAGCCAAGAGATGGTGGCCTAGCCACGGTGGTGCAGTGAAAGCGAGGTGTGGTAGTCTGGGGGCATATGTGGCCGAGCCAACATGAGTAGCTGATCGAGGAGATGTAGGTTGTGAGACGAAGAAAGGAGTCAAGGATGATGCTAAAATTTTTTGGCCTGCGAGACTGGTCCCGTGGCGGGGCCATTCGGTAGGCTGAGGAATCACGGTGGGGGAATCAGAGTTGCATTCTGGCCGATAACCTCGAGACGCTGGCTTGTCGACCTGGTGATTGAAGGCACAATACGGAATGAAGTATTTGCAGGAGTGGATATTGGATGAAGAGGACACGAGACCAATGGACTCAGGATCCCAGCTCCAGCACTTGCAGGGTGACCTCAGACAGGTTTTTCTGAGTTTTAGATTGCTCACCCATAAAGTAGGAAAACCACCATAAACATGACGATTGTGAGGATTAAAAAGATAAACAGCACGTAGGAAGTACTGCCCAAATATTGGCAAAAGCAGAATTAGATATTACTTCTCTAACATCGGACTAACAGGTCATAGTTAAAACAAAAGGGAAAATGATGAATAATTAAATCAAAAACAGGGCTGGGTGCAGTAGCTCACACTTGTAATCCTAGCTAGCACTTTAAGGGGCTAAGGCAAGAAGACTGCTTGAGTCCAGGGGTTCAAGACCAGCATGGGGCTGGGCGCGGTGGCTCATGCCTGTAATCCTAGCACTCTGGGAGGCCGAGGTGGGCGAATCCCTCAAGGTTAGGAGTTCAAAACCAGCTTGAGCAAGAGCGAGACCCCGTCTCTACTAAAAATAGAAAGAAATTAATTGGACAACTAAAAATATATAGAAAAAATTAGCCAGGCATGGTGGCACATGCCTGCGGTCCCAGCTACTTGGGAGGCTGAGGCAGGAGGATCACTTGAGCCCAGGAGTTTGAGGTTGCTGTGAGCTATGATGATGCCACTGTACTCTAGCTTGGGTGACAGAAGAAGACTCTCTTAAACAAAAACAAAACCAGATTATCCCAAGTGAACTCCCTTTCCCATAGAAGCGCAGGGCTCCTCTCCAACAACACCAAGAGGTCCAAGCCTTCAGAAGGCAGTTGATAGAGGCGAAAGGAGCCATAGCCTGGTCCAATGTGACAAAGCACACAGGTGTTGTTTCTACCTGACTTCAAGCTCCTGCTGTCAGGCTTTTGTTATTGTACAACTTAGGGCAGAGAGCCGGGAAGGGCACCCACTCAATATGGATGGATTCGGGGGTCCAATCTCTATCTGGTGGGCAGAGGAGTTAGTGTAGTGGACGTTTACTTCAAAGTCAACTGCAGAGCACTACCTAGTGCCAGGTGCCCTACTGGGAGCTGGCGGCTCCACAGGGAATAAGGCCAGGTGTGAGCCCCACCCTCAGGGACCTTCACTAGGGAAGACAATCTGATGAGTGACGAAAGGGTGCCGCCCTTTCTAAAAAGACAAAGACAAGAACAACGTCAGGCAGAACACAGCAAAGTGGTGAAGGGCTGGGGGACTGGGCGGAGGGGAGGGCATGCCTCAGAACCACAGGGGAAGGAGTGAGTGGAGACGGTGCAGGGGGGCAGCTGGAGGGCCAGGAGCAGGGCAGGGACCACCACATCAGGACTTGGTGACATCCTCCACAGTCGGAGCCATGCGGGAGTTTGAAAGGGGGAGAGCAGAAGCAAAAAAACAAGTTAGGAAGTCCCACTGCGTTGGACCCTTAGGATGGGGGAAAATGGCCCAATGTCACCCCCAGGTGGCCCCAGGAGGGTTTAGCAGTGTCCGGAATCCAACTCGCACTTACATGGATCTTTCTGAGCAGCCTGTGCAAGGGCCCTCCCACTAACTACAGATGCTCTGAAAGTTTTCAACACTGCCTCTGGAGTAGCTCAAGGGCCCTTAACATTTCCTACGGACCCTTCCTCGTGGAAGCTGGGCCAGTCTGTCCAAAACCATAAACCCAGGCCGAGAAAGTATGTCTCTTACTTACATTTAAAAGAAAATATCCACATCTCTGAAGAGTACAGACAAAACTGGAAACAGAAAGCTCTTCAGAGGAGCTGGGGAAGGACTTTTCACTACAGATCCTTTCTATATTTCTTTTTTTTTTTTTTGCCACTTGTAAATATTATCTATTAAAAAATTAAAACTGAGAAAGTTAAAACAAAAGGAGGAGGAGGAAGGGAAAGAAGGAAGGAAGGAAGAAGGGAAAGAAGGAAGGCGTGAAGAAAGGGAGGAAGGGAGGAAGGGAGGAAGGAGGAAATAAATGCCCACCAAGTCAGAGATCTGAGTCCTTTGTTTCTACCATATAATCTTTAAGACATTTTCTGCAAGACTTGGTGACTGGAAACTTCTCAAAGGAAAAAGTTTCTCATAAGGGAAATGGAAAATTACGGTAATTTGCACAGAGAATACATCACTCAGGAAAAGATTATGAACACTAATTTCTTAAGGGGCTGCCCCCAGCACAGCATTGGTGCCTCGTTTTCAGACACAGATGAAGCCCTCAGACGCTGTCTCCCGGGGAGGCCACCACACAGCTCTGCACCCACTCGCCAGCAGCCTACTAGCTCCCTGGACCCAGTTAAAAACTCCGGCCGAAGCTAGTTAAGCACCCCAGGCAGGAGTCCTGCAATCTCCGCGCTTCAATTTCCTGTCTGTAAAATGGAGACGATGAACGTTCACATTTCATAAAGCTGCCGTTGGCCATGAACCTTCTTATTACCACATATGACCCCGTGCCCTCAACGTTGGTACATTACAGGGAAACAAGGGAGTCCCGTGCTCTAATCCTTGTCCTATCTCCTAAAAATAGACATAAAAGTCGTATCAGTAATCCAAGCACCCCATCCCACAGATGAAGTTTCAACCTGGAAAACAAAACCGGGCAAAGGCCCACTCACTGCAATGCTTACTCCACTCCACTATAACCAGAACAAAAGGCATAAATGCTTAATACTTGATGGCAAATGCTATCTTCTTTCTACAAGGGACACAGTGACTTTGGAGGACCAAAGAGGCTTTCATTAAGAAAGAAGATAGAACATAACAATTCCAAAGGAAGGAGTAGTTGTCTCGTGATACTACTGAAGATCAAGAATCCAGGCCAAAAGAAAAAGGTAGGTTAAATATAAACTGGAAATGGATGTGGCTGGACTTCAACGTAGCACAGGCTCTTCATGTGTGACTGTTTCTAGGTGTGCATCCTCATGAGGATTAGGTGACTGCGAAGGTCCCTTCTACTGTTAGGATTTAACAAATGTTGAATAAATGAATCGATGATTTCATTAATGAGACTGCTAGATTACAATGCATGCATTCAAAGTATAAAACATACGGAGTGACAATAAAAATGAGATATTGGCCAGGCGAGGTGGCTCATATCTGTAATCCCAGAACTTTGGGAGGCCAGAAGTTTGAGACCAGCCTGGGCAACATAGTGAGACCTTGTTTCTACAAAAAATTTTTTAAAAACTTAGGCATGCGTTACAGCACGTGCCTGTAGTCCCAGCTACTCTGGAGCCTGAGGTGGAGGAACACTTGAGCCCAAGAGTTTGAGGCTGCAGTGAGCTATGACTGTGGCACTGCACTCCAGCCTGGGTGACAGACTGAGACCCTGCCCTCCCCTCGCTCCCCAAAAAAGAGAGAGATTTACCTACCTAGCATTTGGCAGATTTTTTTTATCATTTAAACGTTCCCTAGAGTATACTATTATCTTTAAGATTTCTAACTATGAACGTATAGGACAACGAACATCAACTATGAAATATATATGGCAGAAGTCAGCATCAAGTTTTATATTTACTATAACAAATAGGATTAAACTAAGTTAAGATTTTATGAGACTTCACTGGGAAAAACTAAATGAATCAGAGGCTATTTTAGAGGAATATTCTGGGGAATCTCAAAACCTTAAATGAGGCTTCGATAAAAGTCAAGAACTCAATGTCTCAGTTGCCAGTAATTTTTAAACACTGCTGGGCTCCTCGAGTCCAGCTGCTGAAGGGCTGCTCTCCAACACGAGAGTTTTCAGACAGCAGCCTTGGGAGGATTAGGGGAGGCTCAGGGCCCGGGCGCTTGTCCTTCAACAAACAGAGCTGCTGACCTCCAGCCCCTCAAATCCCCAGCACCTGTAGCAGAAGTGAATCAGCAAAGCTGCTCGGAAGCTAAGCCTTGAAACGGATGACTTGCGGCCCTGGCAGTTTTTCAGCCAGCCACTTTGAAGTGTGAGCCTCTGAGAGCAACTTGGAAACCACCCCCAAGTGCTGCCGGGCTCCTGGTCCTAGGACAGGAAGCCTGGGTGGAAGGGGACACGATGGAGATGGAGACGGAGCTAGCAGGGGCCTAGAGGGACAGGGGCCTAGGGAACAGTACAGAAACTTAACTGTGGGAAAGACTGGTCAGAAAACTAAAGGTTCTGATTCATTACATTTCACCCTTATCTTCTCTACTCCCCAAATGCAGATATAACCTGGGGGGAGTATTTATAGCCCGTGTGATAAATAAGGGGCACTAGTGTGATACAAAAGGCTCTTAAAAATTAATCAGCCAGGAAAAC
Source organism: Lepilemur ruficaudatus (assembly GCA_963574885.1). NCBI lineage: Eukaryota > Metazoa > Chordata > Mammalia > Primates > Lepilemuridae > Lepilemur > Lepilemur ruficaudatus. The sequence goes on along the minus strand of CAUYRT010087048.1, from coordinate 356 downwards.
TTACATCCACACAAAAGCTTGCACACAAATGTTCATGGCAACATTATTCGCAATGGCTGAAAGGTGGGAACAGCCCAAATGCCCAAATAATGAATGGACTAAAAAGAAAACATGGGATGCCCATACGGTGAAATATTATTTGACAATAAAAAAGAAGTACTGATACATGCTACAACGTGAATGAACCTTGAAAATATTATGCTAGGCCGGGCGCGGTGGCTCACGCCTGTAATCCTAGCACTCTGGGAGGCCGAGGCGGGCGGATCGCTCAAGGTCAGGAGTTCGAAACCAGCCTGAGCAAGAGCGAGACCCTGTCTCTACTAAAAATAGAAAGAAATTAATTGGCCAACTAAAAA
>CAUYRT010087047.1:0-14592 GCA_963574885.1 Lepilemur ruficaudatus | reverse complement strand
CCCCGTCTCTACTAAAAATAGAAAGAAATTAATTGGCCAACTAAAAATATATAGAAAAAATTAGCCAGGCATGGTGGCGCATGCCTGTAGTCCCAGCTACTCGGGAGGCTGAGGCAGGAGAATCGCTTGAGCCCAGGAGTTTGAGGTTGCTGTGAGCTGGGCTGACACCACGGCACTCTAGCCTGGGCAATAGGCTTGAAACTCTGTCTCAAAAAAAAAAAAAAAAAAGAATATTTGTGGAATTTCACTTTCACTATTTACACAAACAGGCCCCTGCATACCCCTCCAGCCTTGTCTAGCAGCACTTCTACTTCCTCTCTGAGCTCCAGTCATGTAGCTATCCTTTCACTTCTCCCAGCATGCCTTTTTTCCCCTTCACTGTGAAACATATTTAAATTAAAAAAGTGAGATGATTTCCATAAAAATATTATGTTAAGTACAATACAAGTTGGAAAAGGCATAAATTGGGAAATGGAAAGATAATGGCTGCAACTGCGGGATTACTATCTAATAGAGTAAAAAAATTATAATTGTAGACATTGTGGAAAGAATAAAAACACAGTGGAAAGAATTAAAGTAAAATTTTGTTCATTTGGCGAGAATGAACAAGAAAAAAATAGAAAATGCACAAACACCACTACGAATGAAGAGAGGATAGCAACTAAAAGGAAGAGAGGCAGGGCACAGAAGCGCACACCTATAATCACAGCACTCTGGGAGGCTAACGTAGGAGGATTGCTTGAGGCCAGGAGTTCAGAACTAGACTGAGCAACATGGCAAGACCCCATCTCTACAAAAAAATAAACAAAACAATTAGCCAGGCATGATGGATGGCATGTGCCCTGTAGTTCCAGCTGCTTGGGAGGCTGAGGCAGGAGGATCACTTGAGCCCAAGAGTTTGAGACTGCAGTGAGCTATGACTGTGCCACTACACCCCAGCCTGGGTGATAGAGTGAGCTCCTGTTTCAAAAAAAAAAAAAGAAGAAGAAGAAGAAAATTTAAAAAAAAAAAGAGGAGAATGTAAGGAATATAGTACCAAAAATCTTGAACTTATAGCAAATGGACAATTATGTACAAAAATATAAACCAACAAAACAACTAAACTGACTTAGGGCCAGGTGCCATGGCTCACGCCTGTAATCCTAGCACTCTGGGAGGCCGAAGCGGGAGGATCACTTGAGCTCAGGAGTTTGAGACCAGCCTGAGCAAGTGTAAGACCCCATCTCTAAAAATATTGACTTGGGAGGAAATATGTACAATTAGAACAATTCTATTACCATTAAAGAAATCTATTCAGTAATTTAAAATCTTGACACAAAGTTAATATGAAATCCAACGGTTTTATGGAAAGTTCTAGCACACATTCAAGGACCCCAAAATTATAACCATACACAAACTACCCCAACACACAGAAAAAGGGCAAAAGTTTCCCATCCCTCTATGGGGCTAACATATTCTACTTACGTTTTGCAAATTAACGGAGAGCTGCTGAATGAGTGCTTGGAGCTCTTGTTCCTTTTGTTCCAGGGCTGTGATCTTATATTCTGCACCTGTCTTTGAAGCTATCACATGATCTCTTCATCGAAAAAAAGCAGACAATGAACACGTATGGATATCTCATCTAAGACAAACCTCTTCCAAAGGAAGTATACAAATGATTCCTTTTATGTCAGGGCTGTAAGCATTACTAGCCGCATAAAGGTTATTAATGGAAAAAGACTCCTTGGCTCTCTCTGAAGCAGAAGGCAAAAAAGAAAATGTCCACCCAAAAAGTCTTGATCTGCCTTTGCTTAGTTAATAGCTTACAAACTAAAACCATATGAAATTACTCAGCAAAGTTGAAATTATTCTGAGCCTATGCAGGTAAAGAGAGAAAGGGTTGGGAGTAGAGTGGGCCCTGAGTCCTCAGCAGGTAAGGACATGTCCAGAAGCTTTTGCTAGTGCCAGAATCAGAAAGTGTTGTGATGAATGATGGGGAAAGGCAGGTGGGCCACAGTCAGAGCTACACTAACACCTCTTCCCAAGGGCCCCACAGACCAAGCGAGAACCTCTGTTCTTCCAGCGTTGAGTAGTGTCTCTGCAATTCTTCTAGCTTCTGGCTTAAGTCTGATGACATCTGATTGGAGGTCATCAACTCCTCCTGGGTGTGACTAAGTTCTCTGGTTCGTGCCTCCAATTCTTGCTCCATTTTCCCCAGACTTTCTTCTTTTTTTAAAAGCTGACACAAAGATATAAAGTTTTATTGAGCTACTGCTAAGAAATATGCTTTGAAAAAAATCCAGCTGGGTGCAGTGGCACACACCTGTAATCCCAGCTACTTGGGAGGCTGGGGCAGGAGAATTGCTTGAGCCCAAGAGTATGAGGCTGCAGTGAGCTATGATCATGCCTGTGAACAGGTACCACACCCCAGTCTGGGTAGCTTAGCAAGACATTGTTTCTTAAAAAAAAAAATCTGGACTAATAGCCAAACTTTTATAACATTTTTGTGGGGCTATAAGGGGGTTTATATGCCCAGGAGTTTTAAAAAAAAAAAGGAAAAGAGAAAGGAAATACATTTTAAACAGAACTTTCCTATTTTAATAAATTTTAAAACATATGATTACTACTAAATACTACTAGGGTATGTTTATCAGTAATAAGAGAGTGATGGCCAGCAAAACCAGAATAAATAATCATCTATTCGGTATTTAGCTATTAAACCAAAAGTGCATACCATGTGCTTTACTTTACTTAGTTCCTGCTGCTGGAACCCCTCTAATTCATCCATTTCATCTCTCCTTTGGAAAAGATTCAAACTCTGGTTCTTCATTTCCTGTAACTGAGCTGTCAGAAATCTTTTCTCCTATTGGGGAGAAGATGACATCAACTCAGGCTACTAAAACTTTATGAATCTGTATTACAAAAGAGCAATTCTTTTTTTTTTTTTTTTTTTTTTTTTTGAGACAGATTCTCTCTCTGCTGCCCAGGCGAGAGTGAGTGCCGTGGCATCAGCCTAGGTCACAGCAACCTCAAACTCCTGGGCTCAAGCGATCCTTCTGCCTCAGCCTCCCGAGTAGCTGGGACTACAGGCATGTGCCACCATGCCCAGCTAATTTTTTTTCTATATATTTTTTAGTTGGCCAATTAATTTCTTTGTATTTTTAGTAGAGATGAGGTCTCGCTCTTGCTCAGGCTGGTTTCGAACTCCTGACCTTGAGCGATCCGTCCGCCTCGGCCTCCCAGAGTGCTAGGATTACAGGCATGAGCCACCATGCCCGGCCCAAAAGAGCAATTCTTAATAAAGGAAAATCTTCAGGAAATCTTATGCCAATAGACAATAATAATACATTGATAATGGGAAGCGTTACAGTAATGTGACCAATATAGTATTATTTATAAATAAAGTTACAAATAAATGTGCTTTAAATAATTGTGAATAAGGGGAATAAGAGCAACAATTATGGAAAACTTTAAAGTTCTTACATCTACTTCACAGGTCCAGATACATATTTTACATGTCTATTCTTAGTGACAAATTGAACGAGCTAAGAAACATACATGACTGGGGTAAGACTGAATGCCCTAAAAAAAAATTAAGTGCATGTAGGTTAAATGATAGAACTGATTTTAGTAAAAAAAAAAATCGGGTATCACTGGTATCAGCAGGTTACAGGTTACTGAATGACAGTCTCTAGCAATGGACTCTCTTAAGGACTAACCCTACTGTTATAGCTGCTAATTCTAAACTGAAAAGAAAATAACATCCCTAAAAAATCAGAGTGGCTTCAAAGATCTACATAGATGTCTCATTACTCTTTCTTGGTCTGAAAAATTTCCCCAACTCCTCCTTTGAAAGAATGAACAAAAAGAAAATTACCTTAGTAAACCAAAGTAGGTTTGATTTGGTTCAGTCCTATATGGACACCCTTTACCATAATTTTAAAAGATAAAAAAGCAGTTCAATGAGAATTTCAACTGCCATCATCTTAAAAGTTTCCTTTATGACAAGAAACCCTTAACCTAGCCCATACCTCCATCATTAACAGTATTTGTTTGGAGATTTTTTTCAAGCACAAGTTTCTTTGGGACTTGACTTTTCTATAATTCTTTCCTTCATACAAATGTTTATGCATTCTGTTAGCTTGATAATCAGATTTCTACAAAATACAAAAAAAATAGCTGGTTTAACTTGGGTGTTTTATAGAAAGAATGGAGCAATACTAAAAGTCATCTGTTTAATAAAAAGAGTAATTTAGAAAGACTCAATTAAAAAAAGGAATGAATTAGGTAACAGCATATTATTCGGGCTGAGAGAGTTGACTATTGATTATTTTAAAAATAAAATGTAGGCTGGGCACGGTGGCTCACGCCTGTAATCCTAGCACTCTGGGAGGCCAAGGTGGGTGAATCGCTCAAGGTCAGGAGTTCGAAACCAGCCTGAGCAAGAGCGAGACCCCATCTCTACTAAAAATAGAACAAAATCAATTGGCCAACTACAAAAATATATAGAAAAAATTAGCCAGGCATGGTGGCACATGCCTGTAGTCCCAGCTACTCAGGAGGCTGAGGCAGGAGGATCGCTTGATCCCAGGAGTTTGAGGTTGCTGTGAGCTAGGCTGATGCCAAGGCACTCTAGCCCAGGCAACAGAGTGAGACTCTGTCTCAAAAAAATAATAATAAAAATAAATAAATAAATAAAATGTTTTTCCAACCGTAGGCTTGAAATTTCATCTTCTGGTTTATAGGTGGGGCAGGAATACACTACTTAAGGCACCTACACAGCTTTATGCAAGCTATGGTACGAGAATAATCAATTTCCCTCATCTGTGTCTAGCTGAGAGGTTCTTTAACACACTCAATGCTGAGCCTTGAGAAATGCCCTCCTTCCCCATGGTGTCATCATGAAGTATTCCTATTGTTACCACAGTGCCAGTCAGAGCCCCAACAGCAAACAGATGGCAGACTCAAATTAGGTATTTTGAGGATGGTTTTTAATAAAGGAGCTTATCAATGCTGTGGGAGGGGTAAGACAGCCCAAAACATAATGTGCTAATAACAGCGGGGCATAAAGGGGCAAAGGGATGAAGAGGTTGTAGGGTAGGAGGAAAATTTAAAAAAGAAAAAGAAAAAAAAAAGATGAAGAGGTTACACAAGAAATCCAGAGAGAGAAAAACTATGTCAAGAGGGAGAACCAAAGGTCCGATTGAAGCTGTGACATTTGGCTGTGGGATGCAACTAACCCGAAGGGACCCTACATGGAGAAAGCTGCAGGAAATAAACATCTTGACCATACTCTTCTTCCACATACGGTCCTTTCAGTGTTCCCCACTGCCTGAACCCAAACAGAAGCCAGAGGGCATCAGAGCACTTCTGATGATACAGTCCCTATTGGCCTTCGGGTACACACAGAGTGGACAAAACATCAGGAGGGGCAAACAAAAGATACCCAGTACACTCTACAAGAAAGGGGAAGATGTGAGCGCTTTTCAAATGAGTGTCTAATCATACAGTGCCCTGCTTCCAAGAGGTGGTATAGCAATACATCGGTTTCTGGAAAACATTCTAGAAATGTTTTCATTTTCTAAGCCCCAGAGACGAGACTAACATGAATAATGAGAAAAAAACAAAGATGAACTAACCTTTTCAAGCTGATCCATCTTTTCTGACCATTCCTAAAACAAAACAACAAAAAAGTATAGTTTCTAGGGAAGAGTAATTGTAATACCAAGATTTTCAGAAAACAATCCAACTCTCCCAAAAGAACTAATGAAACAAAACAAAAAACCAAATTAAAAAAATCCCACGAAGTTGGCTTAACATTAAGAAAGGCAAGAGTCCTAAAAGAAGAAGAAAATGAACTTTATATGAAATTCTAGAATACAAATAATAAGCCTGAAAATTATTACTAAGCAGGACACCCAAACAAAGCTGTATTTGCTGTTTGTTGTTCCTTTTGAGACAGGGTCTCGCTCTGTTGCCCCAGCTAGAGTGCAGTGGTGTCATCACAGCTCACTGCAACCTCCAACTCCTAAGCTCACGAGATCCTCCTGCCTCAGCCTCCCAAGTAACTGGCACTACAGCCTCACGCCACCATGCCTGGCTAATTTTTCTATTTTTTATAAAGATAGGGTCTCGCTCTTGCTCAGGCTGGTCTTGAATTCCTGGCCTCAAGCAATCCTCCCAACTTCAACTCCCAAAGTGCTAGGATTACAGGCATGAGCCACTGCACCTGGCCTGTATTTGCTGTTCTTATGCAGCTTTTCAGCTTATTCCTGGGAATTTTCTCAGGTGTACTGTTATTATTTTTTGGGAGTGGGCAGATTGGATCAGGCTGAGTTGGTAACTCTGCAACTAATGTTTAGAAATTAATTTACTAAAAGTTGGGTGGGGGGTCTTCAGCAGTCCCTGATAATTATTTTCCTTCTCATCTTGATTTTAACAACATGCTTTATGGAATCTAGCATAAGTCAAAGGAAAAGGAATTATGCCCCTATTCATAAACCATAAAATACTGGGAAAAACAAGCCAAAAAAAAAACAAAACCCATTGATACAAAAGGCCTTAATTAGAATCCATCAATTTTAGATAATTTCTTCAATTATATACATTCATATCATAGTTATCCACTGAGTATTGGTGAATGATGTTTTTTTCTGGTCAGGAAATGTCCTAGATGATGAATAGACACAAACGAACAAACCACCCCACCTAGTTGCATATAAAATAAGTTACGTATTTCTTAAATGAAACATAATAAATTGCCTTATCTTAATAAATCAGGATAGTCAATTATACTATATTGATTATCTTAAATTTAAAATGTCATTGATTACCTTGAACAAAATATATTAAATACTTCTAGTTATTACAATAGCCAGTGATAGTATTATTATATTTTCCTTTCTTGCGGTCATTCACTCAGCATCTTCCAGTGGATGGTTCTATTGAGAATACAAGAGTTACCCTCGTAGGCCGGGCGCGGTGGCTCACGCCTATAATCCTCGCACTCTGGGAGGCCAAGGCGGGCGAATCGCTCAAGGTCAGGAGTTTGAAACCAGCCTGAGCAAGAGCGAGACCCCATCTCTACTAAAAATAGAAAGAAATTAATTGGCCAACTAAAAATATATAGAAAAAATTAGCCGGGCATGGTGGCACATGCATGCAGTCCTAGTTACTTGGGAGGCTGAGGCAGGAGGATCACTTGAGCCCAGGAGTTTAAAGCTGCTGTCAGCTGGGCTGACGCCATAGCACACCAGCCCAGGCGACAAAGTGAGACTCTGTCTCAAAAAAAAAGAGTTACCCTCGTCCAGATGGTGGGGTTGAAGAAACGTGGAACAGAGGTTGGAAGAACTATGTACATTATGGATCATGACTAGCTTGATAACATCTTCTCCACTAAAAAAGGCAAGTGTTTGGGGTGAGGCTTTGAGACAGGTTTTTAGAGAGCAGTGGCCTTTTTCCTATTTTGACTTACGCCATCAGATTACAGATACACATTTCCTGTCTCAATTTTGCAAAGCTTCACAGATGCAGGGAACAATATTCTCACATGCTGGATATATTTCACAAAATTGTACAGTTTCTTGACTTTATAAGAAAAGGCTAAATAAAATCTTAAAGAACTCATTACATTCCTTTTCTCCTAGGTTGTAAATATTTTCCACAGGTTTATGTCATGATCATTGAAATCACATCACTAAATTTTAGTGACCTGATCTTTCCACCAGTTTTAGGAAGTGCCACATATAAAATACCTGGTCCTTTCTGGCTAATGCCAAAGCCAGTCCTTCTGCCATTTTGGCTCTGTTGGCTTGGAATGTCTCATTCTGCTCTTGAAATTTCCGCATGGAAGCTGTTAACAAAGAGGCTCTATTTCAGAAATGAAAATACTTCAGCATGACAAATAATCCATGTGATTACTTTACAACTATCACCTAATGAAAAAGACCAAGGTCACACAAGTGGATTACGAGACTAGGAAAAAAGCCCGATCTACCTCGACTTCCCAGAACAATCTTTTGGCCTTAGTAATAGATCACAGTTTGTTTCCTTGTTGTTTTTGTTTTTTTGTAGTAGTTAAGTATACACATTTAGGAAGATGTCAAAAGGTAAATTTTAAAATGGTACAATGACAGAACATTGAGTTAGGTAGTTTGCCAGAAGACACCAGTACTGTTGCTAAGTGATGGCTACTACCACTTTATCAGAACTATAAGAACAAAAATCGAAACAAAAAAACTTCCACTTTATTTTCCTTAAAAAAGCTTTAAGTGTATTATCAACAACAACAAAAAAAATAACTTTCTACTTCTGTTAGCATCTTTCTTGGATGATACCCAAAGGAGAACATATGACTTAGGGTAGACTAAACAAAATGTATGCTCCATTGTTGTGGGGAATGATGGCAGAGATTTCTCCCAGTTACCTGACACAACAGTAATGAAGCTATGGCTAGAACCCATCTTCTGATCTAGATCCAAGGAGTAGGTACTAGATTTTATTAAAACCTAATGGCAGCCAATAAATGGGTCAACTGGATAGAGACAAACTGAGCCACATAATGACCTCCTCCTAGGAAGCATGCCCATAAGGCAACATAAATACCAAGCTGTATACTTATAAATATCAGACCAATGTTATCAACCTGATTAAGAAGTACACTATTTATAAAAAGAAAATTTGAACTCTCGTGAAGGACAAACTTAACTATATACTATTGTTTCATTTCAAAAAACTAAATCCTAAAAAGATTTTAGAAAGCAGGAAAAAAATACGTACAATCCTGGTGTTTTTCTAGTGCAATTTCAAGCTTCTCTTTTATCTTCTGCAAGTTTCGGACCTGTTCAGCATAGTCTTGGGTGAGGAGGGTGATGCACATACCAAGAATGGACAAACATCAGGAAAGGAAGTTAATTAAACAAAAAAATGAGTGAAAATGATGATGATTTTCTTAACCTGAAAACCATTCCTGTTAAGGAAAGCTAGGCAGACAGCCTCCCACTTACAATGAACAACAATGGCAAACAGGTATAGTACAAACTATCCATGGTATAAACGGTGAATGCAAACAGGCAGATTTGTTTAGCCTTGATAGAAAACAAGAATTAGGCTTGGCGTCATCATCAGAAATGCCCTGCTATGAAAAACACAGTATTATCTCATCACTTAATTTCAAATCTCAGTTTTCACTTCCCTTTCCAGCCTTAGCAGGACAAATCAAAGGGAACTCACTAAATAGCCTGCTTAGAGTTATACAACTGAGTACCAGTGGTTAGGGTAATAGCAAACACCTTAGCACAGTATTGTCTTTATGGTGAAAGTACTTAATTCTCTTGAAAAGCGAGCTCCCTTTTTACACAGGAACTGAGTTACCTATGCCATATTAAAGGTGAAAGCCATGCCCGCTGTCAGGATGGCTGCACGGTCTAAAGGTGAAAGTCAGAATTAATTACCTGTGTGGCCAAGGAAGATAGTATGTTATAATGAAAAAACAGATAGCAGTTCACATCTCAACTCCTGGTGACCTCGAGCAAATAACTGATCCTAAGTATTAGTTTATTCATATATTAAATAATATTAATTGTTATCTACCTCAAAGGATGCATTATATAATGTGGTGTTATACATGTCTTAAGCACTTCACGTGGTGTTCAATGAAAGGCGGCTGGTATCGTTATTGTTATTATACATACGAAGCCTGTAGGGCAATACCCAAGACACAAGTGGGCCCAATAAATGTAAGTTCTCTTCCCTGTCCTTCCTCTAACATAAGTCAAGCCCAATTACTCTTCCTTCTGTATTAGGGATGGTACATATTATTTTATAACTATCTCCACAATGTTAAACAAATGTAAGGTTATTTCACCTCTCTGATATTATTTATGGGTGGGACTAAAAGGATAGTAACAACTGGGTTTTAAGCACACTGTAATTAAGAGAATGGACTCTAGCAGCAAGTAAATCCAGATTTGGATCTCAGTTCTATCACTAACATCCGTGTGACCTTAACCTTGCTAAGTCTACTAAGCCTACAGTGAGAACAACATAATTAACTGGTACTTGTGAGCTATGCTATGAAACTTTGATAGCTACACAAATACACATATTTCACAACAATTTAGTGAATTTTGGTCTGCGGCTCTCACTCCAATAAAATGGGCCAAGAGACAAAAAGAGACACAGAAGCTATGGACCACTTTACAGGATGAAGTTTTCAAAATGTATCCACTGCCAGAAACCAAAATAAGAATTCACAAGTCTATCATGAACATGCCCTGCTCAGGCAAAGGATTTAATGGCCGCTGTGTAAATTGTAAACTGCACACAAAGATGTAATGAGAGTTACACCTTCTATACAGGTGTTGAACTTAGAAATTCAACTGAAAAGTGGCCCAAAGACCTAGAACAACACTTACACAGGAGATATGAGCTATAGTAAGCAGCAACACAGCACCAAAACCTCTCTGGTGTTGATGAATCCAACATCTGTTGGCCATTCCCTATAAATACCTGAAGGTAAGTATGCTAATAGTGGAAGATGGTCAAATCTATTCTACAAATACTTTTAATATCTTTTATATCCATGGCTAGAAACCTCAGGAGAAGAAAAACAAAGTTTTTTCAAACGCATTATTGAATTTATACCATTCAGTATACTAAAAAAAGAAGGGAATAAAAGGGGTACACATTGCTTCTTTCTGACTAAGGAGATCAAAATGCCATGTCAAAACAACTACAAAGTTATCCTACATGGCTATCCTATATTATAGGGAGAGAAAGTCAGGCAAGGCACATTTCCTGTTATTTACTTTTTATGAGTTCTTAGACATACCAGAAAGTCTGGCCTCTAACTTCCGTATCTGTTCATTCCTTCTCAAAAGCTGGGATGAAAGATCTTCTCTGGAGCTGCTTCCATCAGAAGCCTGTTGAGATAGACACAAGGAGAGGTTGTGCTCACGTGGGTTTTCAGCAGTGTGAGACCACAGTACTAAGCCAGAAAGTGACAATTCTTATTTCAGGTTTGTTTACACTTTAACTGTGATCACTGAATAGCTTAACATGACTGGGCCCTAGTTTCTTTACCTGGTAAGTAGAGGTGACACTGTCTCCTTCTCATAATGTGAAGGAAAGATAAGATGCTAAACAGATTAATCATGTGTATGTGTGGCATGCTACTGAAATAAATCCATCATGATTGTATTACATCAAGTATTATACATAATATAAAATATATATTTGCAATGATAAAAAAAAACACTTTATTTTCCCAAAGGTAAATTTCTGGGATAAAGGGAAGAGGGTTCTTAAACAAGGGATCAAAGGCTGGTCTATGACTAAGAATCTTTCACTGGGGCTGGGCACGGTGGCTTATGCCTATAATGCCAGCACTCTGGGAGGCTGAGGCAGGATTGCTCAAGGCCAGGAATTTGAGGCTGCTGTGATCTATGATTAGGCCACTGCACTCCAGCCTGGGTGACAGAGCAAGATTCTGTCTCTAAGAAAAACTTTTTAGGCTGGGCACGGTGGCTCACACCTGCCATCCTAGCACTCTGAGAGGCCAAGGCAGGTGGATCGCTCAAGGTCAGGAGTTCAAAACCAGCCTGAGCAAGAGTGAGACCTGGTCTCTACTAAAAATAGAAAGAAATTAATTGGCCAACTAAAACTATATATACAGAAAAAATTAGCCGGGCATGGTGGCACATGCCTGTAGTTGCAGCTACTTGGGAGGCTGAGGCAGGAGGATCGCTTGAGCCCAGGAGTTTGAGGCTGCTGTGAGCTAGGCTGATGCCACGGCACTCTAGCCCGGACAACAGAATGAGACTCTGTCTCAAAAAAAAAAAAAAAAAAGAAAAGAAAAGAAAAAACTTTTTAAATCAGCTGAGCATGGTGGCACATACCTGCAGTTCCAGCTACTTGGGAAGCTAAGGTGGGAGGACTGCTTGGGCCCAGGTCAAGGCTGCAGTGAGCTATTATCAGGCCACTGCACTCCAGCCTGAGCAACAGAGCGAGACCCTGTCTCTTGTTTAAAAACAAACAAAAAAAAGCTTTCACTGATACTGCTAAAGTTTCAGTATCCTCATCTATAAAACCAAGGGATATCAATTTAAAGCTCTAAATTGCATCATAAGCTTACTGACAATATACATTCAATAAATCAATATATTAATAGGAACATATTTTCCCCAATAATCCAAATTATTACTTTGGGCACTGCTTGCTACTGCTAATAAATGACTCACTTTAAAAAAATTTTTACTTTTTTATTATAAAATTTTTCAAATTACAGAAAAGTAGGGAAATTGGTTTAATGAACATTCTCATCTACTTTAATAATTGCTGATGCTTTCCCATATTTATTTCATGAATTTTTATTTTGCTGAAGTAATTTAAATAGCAGACAACATGGCATTTCATCCTCAGTTATTTGATAAACATTTCTAAAAAATAAGGACATTGTTCTTCCTAGCCATAATATCATATCTAACAAAATTTAAAATGCTAATATCCAATCTTTAATCATGTTTCCCCATTTTATCCCCAAGATGTTTTTAAAGATAGTTGAACAATTCACTTTATTTATTTACCTGTCTGGCCACTTGCCTAACCCGTATTTACTGAGAGGACAGTGGATAGTTAAGAGGAGAGTCTCTGTACTCAGAAGCCTATTTCAAGTTCCAGCTTCACCATTTACAATCAGTAAGAACTTGGGCCAATTACTCAACTTCTCCGTGCACTGGTTTCCTCATTTGCAAACTGTGATAACAAATATAATCTACCTCACAGAGCTGTGATGAGGATTAAATAAATTAATATTCGTCAAATCTCTAAAACAGAGCCTGGCAGATTAGTTTTAATATTGTATGTGTCATCTATTACTAGTTGTCTTAGTCTATTCAGGCTGCTATAACAAAATTCCATAAAGTTGGTGGCTTATAAACAACAGAAACTTATTTCTCACAGCCTGGAGTCTGGGAAGTCCAAGATCAAGGCACCAGCAGATTCAGTGTCTAGTGGGGGCCCACTTTCTAGTTTGTCCATGGCACCTTCTAGCTGTGCCCTCACATAGTAAAAGGGGCAAGGCAGCTCTCTTGGGCCTCTCCCGTTCATGAGAGCTCCTCCCTCCCTCATGACCTAATCATCTCCCAGAGGTTTCACCTACTAATGGCTTCACACTGGTGATTAACTTTCAACATATGAATTTTTGGGGGGGACACAAACATTGAGACCGCAGCATCAGTAGTATAAGAAGTTGTTATGATTATTACTGTTAGTTAGATACCCTAGGTCTAAGCATTGTGCTAAGCACTACGAATAGCAGTGAAACAAAAAGCTCCTACATAAAACAGCAGCAGTAATAACTAATTACGAAATGCTTACAAGAGCCAGGCACTATGCTATGTGCTTTGAAAAGAGTTAACATTGCAGGCCTGAGACTACCATCCTTAGAAATGTCTGCTTGTAAGGCTGGTCCTTGGCTGGCATCTAGGAACAAAGAATGGTTCATTGTGCCTAAACTGTTGATACGGAAAATATGGTTCATGCAGAACACCTGCTTTCCTTCTGGAGTCTGGAATTTTGGTATGTACTAAGCAGAGGTACCAACAAAAATCTGGACACTGAGTCTTCAATGAGGTTCCCTGGTAGCCATTTTACACGTATCGTCACAACTCACTGCTGGGGGAGTTAAGTGTATCCTACATAACTCCACTGAGAGGATTCTTGGAAGCTTGGATCTGGTTTCCTCTGAGCTTTGCTGATTATGTTTTGCATCTTTTCACCTAATAAATGATAGTGGCGAAGAAAACTAGATGCTGAGTCTTATCAGTCCTCCTAGTGAATAATCAAACCTGGGGGTGATCTTTGGAACCCCTAATACACATACTTTCATAAAGCTCCCAGTTTAGTGGAGGAAGAGACAAACATGCAAATCATCTATAACAATGCAGTATAACAGGTGCTATTACAGAGGTGAGCAGAAGACACGGCAACAAACAGCCAGGAGGGGTAAAGTAGTAGGGTGCTGTGTGAGGGGCAGGTTGGGTGGACGGGGCTTCCTGGAAATAACATGTGAGCTGAGTCTTAAAGGATGTACAAGAGTCTGTGAGAGGAATGCAGGAGTGAAAAAGGGAGACAGGAGACATTCTAGAAAGTCTAGAGAGAGGAAACAGCATATGTAAACATTTGTAGGTATGAAAGAATGTGGTCCATTCTACAAAGTACAATAAATACAATCTGGCTATAGCACAGGGTGTAGGAAAGTAGAATGAGATCAAGCGGGGCAGGTAAGCTGTGACAAGACTATGACAGTTTACCATCACACTATAATAATGAGTTTGCACTTCATCCTAAAGGTGATGGGGAAACCATCAAGTTTTAAGCATTGGCCGGGCGCGGTGGCTCACACCTGTAATCCTAGCACTCTGGGAGGCCAAGGCGGGCGGATTGCTCAAGGTCAGGAGTTCGAAACCAGCCTGAGCAAGAGCGAGACCCCGTCTCTACTAATAATAGAAAGAAATTAATTGGCTAACTAAATATATACAGAAAAAATTAGCCGGGCATGGTGGCACATGCCTGTAGTCCCAGCTACTTGGGAGGCTGAGGCAGAAGGATTGC
>CAUYRT010087045.1:0-55944 GCA_963574885.1 Lepilemur ruficaudatus | reverse complement strand
CATTCCAGGGAAACAGAAACTTAACTTCAACTATGACGGGGAGAAGGGTAAGGCTCAGGCAAAGCAAAACTATGGCCGGCTTGGCTCCCGACATTTTGGAAAGAACCTGGTGTCTCTTCCCTTAAAAATCATTGTAAGGTTTTTTGTTTATTTGTATTTAATAACTGATTAGCTGCCGTTCCACAATTACAAAATAATCGATCGTGCACTTGCTCTGTGGCTGGCTCCGTGCAGTTTGGGTAGGACACAGGTGCATGAAGCGGCTTTCTTCCCCCTAGAAGCAGGCCCAGTGCGCTGTGAGGACTGTCTGGAGAGCCCCGGGGGCAGGAGAGGTCACACTCGGGCTCCATCTTGAAGAGTCTGGAATGCAGTGTGGGGCACGGAGGGCGGCCTTGCTGGGCACATGAGCTGGCTTTGATGTGGAAACTGGGGACTCCAGGCCTAAAGGATGCTTGGCCTGCCTGGCAGACTGATGGGAAAGGCGGAGTCTGGAGGCAGGCAGACCTGTTGGGCCAGGTAGCCTGGGAGGCCTTTGTACTCCGAGCGCTGGACTGGAGCCTCCACGTGCCTCAGTTTTCTCGTCTGCAAAAAAGTTAATTATGTGAATAGCACTGAGCATGGTGCCTGTCAAGAAGCACACTCTCAGCAAATATTAGTCGCTCTCAGCAGTGTGAAGAGCAGCAACACAAAAGCAGTTCATCTTTGTTTTTGACATACACACATGGCTCTGTTAGCAGCTGACTGAATTTCTTGATGCTGTCTTTCTTGGGGAAGGGTGTGCTCTGACCAGCAGGCAGAGCTCACAGCTACTACCAGGGCCACCCTAGGAGCAGCAGACAGGCCTCCAGGGCCATTTAGAGCTAAAATACCAACCTAGGCAGATAACTGCTCTGCAGGAATGATCCGGTAGACTGAATGTGAGAGCTCGTCCTGGCTGTGTCCTGGTCCTTTGGGGTTTGTTGCAGGGTTTCCAGAGTTGGCCAGTGACATCGTTGCCATGTTGGCGTGGACACAGCTGGGCAAGCACTGCAATGGTAGCTGCTGGGGGCAGGGTGTACTGGGGCGGGGTCTGCTCGAGTTTGGGCCGAAGCTTAAAGCTCAGGCCCTCGGGGCCACCTGTGGGTTGCTATTCCTGTTCTCAGGCCCGTCTTGTGGGGGGGGGGTGGCAGTCACTGCCTTTCTGGTGCTGAGACAGGGAGAGGGTGAGGTCAGCCCGCAAGTCATGATCATGTGTGTGGGCAGTGGGAAGCCAGGCGATTTGAGAACTTACAGAAAGAGTCTGTTTGTTCTGGTTTCACTTAGGAGTTGAAAAAAAATCTGCTTGAGCCAGAACCAGATGGCTCTGGGGCTGGGGTGGGGCATGGGTATTTCAGGTATTTGTAAATACAGGACATTTTTGGGAACTCGCTTTGGGAAGCTCCGCCTGAGGCCCCCCCCCCCCCCCCTGGCAGAGTAGGGATCCAGGTCGGAGCCACAGGACGCAGTCTGAGGGTGCTGTGGGGGAGCACCAGAGACCTGGGGGTGCCCCAGAGCAGCAGGGGAAGGTCCCCTGGTCATCCCCAGTGGCTCTTTGAGCTCTGTTCAACTTGAGTGAGCACCCCAGTGTTCTCTGTGAAGTCCTCTGCCTCCTCGTGGCCCGACATTGTGACGTTGTCCTACTGTCCTCCTCCTCCAGCTGCCCACCCCCATTCCCCTTTTGTACAGGGCCGGCTCCCTCCCCGAGAGCTCCCTGAATTCTGCCTCCCTGCTGCCCTCAGGGAGCAGCTGCGAGGGCCCAGCGAGGGCGGGATGGGAGTAGGCGAGACCTGTGGCCCAGCAGCACGGAGAGCAGAGGGACGGTCCACCCTCAGTGCGTCTTGCGCCTGCTCTGCCGCCAGGTCTCAGCCTCAACGCTCCTGCGCCCAGAGGCTGCCCGGCCGCGTCCGGAGCGAGCCTGCCCCTCGTGTTCTCTGTGGCCGTTTGACAGTTTACTCCTTGCTGTGTGTCACCTTGTCTCCTTTGGCCGTAGCTGCTGCTAAGGCAGCTCTGTCGTCGGGGAGGGGGGTGCTCGGCGGGTGCAGAGCAGGCCGAGTGCAGTGGCAGACAGTCTTTAAAATTGTTTGAAAAATGTTTTTAATTGTGGTAAAAAACACGTAACATGAAGTTTACCATTTGATTCTTAAGGGCACAGTTGAGTCGTGTTAAGCACATTTACGTGTCGTGCAGCTCGTCTCCGGAACGGGCCGCATGCACAGTGAAGTCCGCGCCCGTCAGACGACTCCCTCCCCGCCTGCCCGGCTGCCGTCTGCTCTCTGATGAGTGTGACTACCCTCCCGACCTGGGCACAGGCAGTCACACGGGATTTTTCGCCTTGCAGCTGGCTTATCTCACTCAGCGTGACGCCCCGAGGTCCGCCCCATGGGAGCACATGTCAGTGCATCATTCCTTTCCACGCTGAGTGACTTCACCGTGTGGGTGGACCGCACGGTGCTTACCCGTTCGCCCGTCGGGTGCTTGGCTGCTTCCCCGTTCCAGCGTTGTGAATGGTGCCACTGCGGCCTCTCGTGTTCCAGTATCTCTTTGAGACCCTGCGTCCAGTTCTTTTAGGTATTTACCTAGAGGTGGAGTTGCTGGACCGTGTGGTTGTTTTATATGGTTAACTGTTTGAGCAGCTGCCCCACAGTTTTCCGCAGCGGCGGCTCCGCTGGACGTTCCCACCAGCCGTGCACAGAGACTGCCAGTCTCTCCACATCCTCGCCAACACTTGTTCTTCTCTTTTCTTTTCTTTTCCTTCCTTCCTTCCTTCGCCTTACTCTGTTGCCCGGGCTAGAGTGAGTGCCGTGGTGTCAGCCTAGCTCACAGCAACCTCAAACTCCTGGGCTCAAGCGATCCTCCTGCCTCAGCCTCCCGAGTAGCTGGGATCACAGGTATGAACCACCATGCCTGGCTAATTTTTGTATTTTTGTAGAGACAGGGTCTTGCCGTGTTGCCTAGGCTAGTCTTGAACTCCTGGCCTCAAACGATCCTCCCTCCTCAGCCTCCTAAAGTGCTGGGATTACAGGCGTGAACCCCTGTGCCTGGCCTATGAAATATTTTTAACTTCTGAATAATTATGGATTCACATGAAGTTGCAAAGGCAGCACAGAGAGGGCTCAAGTGCTTGTCACATTTGTGCAGCCCGAGCCCAGTACCAGACCGGAGCTTGTCACGGTCTGTGCGTGTGGATCCCTGTGATGCGTTAACAAGGTGCAGAGTGTCGGTATCTCCATCACCACCGTGTTGCCATCTTGTCCTGCCTCCTGTGGCCGGCCCTCCCCAGCCCTGGCCACCACTGCCTCCTCTGCAGCCCCGCAGGCTGCCATTCAGCGCAGGTGACGGGCAGCCTGCGTTCCGCAGGAGGGTCTGTGGGCCGCCGGCTGTCGATGGGTCACGCCCTTCAGGTTCATCCGGTTGTGCCTGTCAGGGGTTTGAGGAGCAGCAGGTATTTCAAGTAACTCGCGCTCACAAAAGAGACTGCACTGACCAAGTCACTTCAAGCGAATGGATTTTTCCGGCATGAGAGATAGCGCTGAGGCCAGCATTGGCACAGAGGCGCTGACAGGGTCCTGCTTTGGGAGCTGCTGCCTTTCGTTTTAAGCAACAGTGACGGATTTCCTGCAGGGGTGGGGTGCATCTACATCCCCCCAGCCCCAGGCAACAGCGGGGGTTGGCCAGGGGCTTCCTGGGGTGTCCCACCTGTCGCATGCTCCTGGGTCAGCCTCGCGAATTCACGGGTCAGCCTCGCGAATTCACAGCTCTGCCTGCTGCCGCCAGGGGATGATCTTGCCGGTGTGGACGCAGCCTCCCAGGAGTCCTCCAGACCCGGTGTTCAGGATGGTTGTCATGGGTCTGCCTGCCCAGACCATCCCCAGGGTCTCCTGGTCCTCGGAAACTGCCGAGATGTCCAAGGCAAATGCTTCACGGGGTCCCACGCTAGGCCCCCCGTGGTGCCTGATGGCATTTGGCTTGTTGGTGTCATGGTCGGCAGTGGACGTGGCGCGGTGTCCGGGCGGCCCTGTCTGTGCGCCCCGCCGGCAGGCTGAGAGCAGGTCGAGCCTCCTGTGCTCCTTTCGCAGCGTGGCTTTCAGTTCTGCTCCAACGCTGCTCAGCGGGTCCGCCTGGCCGCCCAGCGCGTGTGGAAGTTTCCCTGAGGAAGCTCACTGGGCTCGCAGTGGCTGGACAGCCTCTGGCGCTCCACATGGTCAGGCTTGGTCCCAGCGGGTGTGCCAGATGCTGTGCCTGCCACACGCACCTCTGCGCACAGGCCGAGCGGGGCCGAGGAGGCTGCACCAGGCCACCTCCGGGGGGTGTTCACTCAAGGACCAGGTCCTCTCTGGGTGAGTGCAGTGTTCCACGGGGCTGGGAGCCGCCCGTCTTTCCCAGGGATGCAGCAGTTTGGGGCATGTTTTGTCATTTTTAAAAGAGAAACATACATTTTTCTCATTGATCACTTGCACTGATGTTTACTGCGCATAATAAGAGCGCACAGCTCGGTGATCGCCCTGTAAACTGCACCTCAGAACTGATCACTGGTTGTGGGGTGAACGGTGCCCCCCCAAAAAATGTGTCTGCATCCGACCCCCGGACCTGGGAACGGCCATGTCGTCGAGTTGGGATGAGGTCGTGCTGCAGTGGGACATGGTGGCTGGCGTCCTCAGGAGAAGAGAGAAGTTTGGACGCAGACGCGCACAGAGGAGATGGCTGTGTGGCAACAGAGGCAGATGGGGGTGACACGGCCACAGTCCGGGGACAGCGGGAGCCCCAGACGCTGGGAGAGGCAAGGGTGGCTCTTCCTCGGGAGCCCTGGAGGAGATGTGGCCTCCAGAGCAGGGGAGGGCACTTGTCTGTTGTTTCTGCCTCCAGCGTGTGGTGGTTGGTCACGGCAGCCACGGGAGACTCAACCCCAGCACGGGCCGGCGTCCCCGCAGGTCACCCATGTGACTCCACAGGGCCGCTGACCCGGCCTTGGACTTTCCGCACATGGAATTCCACACGGGCCCTCTCGTGTCTGCCCCTGCGGCGCAGCGTCCGTGTGAGGCTGGCTCTGTGCGTGGCCGCGACTTGCTCCTTACCGGCACTGTGTGGGGCTGCCAGATAGAATATGGGACACCAGCTATGCTTGAATTTTTAGATAAACAAATAGTTTTTCATGTAAGTTCCATGCAATATTTGCAGCGTAATTTAGTAAAAAGTTACTTGTTTATCTGAAGTTCAGATGCAACAGTCATGCGGTGTGCAACCCTGGTCCTTTGACCTGCCCTGCTTTCTGCGCCCTTCCTGCCGTGGCTGTCCCGGTGCGGCAGCCAGGGTGGCCCGCCTGCTGCAGGGCCTTCCCCGCTGCACCGCCGCAGGCACCTGGCAGTGAGCCTGAGGGAGCCCACTCCAGGCAGAAAGGACGGTCGTGGGGTGTGGGCTCTGCACGGTGCTCAGCGGTGTTTCCCCTTCTTAACTGAAGGGGGCAGGGTGGGCATCGGCAGCAAAGCGGAAGCACGTTTCCAACAGGGAGCAGCCCGAGTCACCCAGGGGGCCTTGCAGTGCCTTGAAGGTGGGAGGTGCCAGAGCAGTCTCTCCGGAGTGGCGTGGAGGGCAGCCCCCCCGGGCAACAGTAAGGACGTGGGGCCTTCCTCGCGATCAGATGGTTTGGTTCCAGTTCTGGCGCCTCTGTCTGGGACTCAGGGTTGGAGGTTCCAGAGCCAGCCCACAGGGCTGCTTTCTGGGGGTGAAACTGGGAGTCAGGTGCCTCCTCTTGGCCGTGTGACACCTTCCTCGCATCTCGGGCTGGGGCCCTCGTTCCCAGCCAGGCTTTTGCTGGGTCTTAGGGCATGTTTCCCACAGGTCATCAGAAGGTGGCGTGTGGTGGCTCCACCGTGCCTGGCAGTGAGAACGAGAGAGGTGGGCACTCGCACCAGTCTGTCCGTGAGGTGCTCCCTGACCTCAAAGATGGAGGGTCCTGGGGGGTCCCCTGCTCCAGGAGAGGAGGAACCTCTGGCACGTGTCTGTGAGGACAGTAGTGGCTGCCAGGTCCCCACCTGCCAGTAGCACCGAGTTGTGGTTGGAACGGGATGGGGGCACAGAGGGCAAAGGGGGCTTGGGGCCGGGGACAGGAAGGCTCGTCGTTTTGGGAATGGGAGGGTGCTGGGTGACAGGGAGCCCCTTTGCGTCTGGGGCGAGCTCCCCAGAGGAGGCAGGACCCAGCCCCCACCCATGACTTGCAGTTACCTCAAATCCAGAACCTCCCTTCTCTGCTCTGGTTTCCTTACCTGCCTGTCGTGGCTGCGATCCCCACATCTGGGTGAGGTGGGCTGAGAATTGGCCCCCAGGTGCAGCGACCTTCCTGCCCATCCTGTCCCATCCCAGCCCAGCTGGCTCCTGGCACCCTCACATTCGGTTTTGTGTCACTGAGACGTGATTACAGCCTCTGGCTGGGTCCAGGGAGTGTTGGTGATAAGGGGAGATGAGTGGGTGGACAGACCAGGTGGCCTGGATGGCCACTGCCCAGGCCGAGGATGGGGCCTCGGGGTGGCCTGTCGGCTGCTGGAGCTGATTTCTGGCACTTGATGCGCCTCACGGGGCTGCTGGCCTGATGCAGGCGACACAAAGGTGACATGCAGACAACATGCAGATGACACACAGGTGACACACAGATGACACAGACAACATGCAGGTGACACACAGATGACACGCAGACAACATGCAGGTGACACAGATGGCACATAGACAACATGCAGATGAGACAGGTAACAGATGACATGCAGATGACAGGGATGACATGCAGACAACATGCAGGTGACACACATGAAAGAACATGCAGGTGACACAGGTGACACACAGGACATGGAGACAACATGCAGGTGACACAGGTGACATGCAGACAACATGCAGATGACACAGGTGACACACAGATGACACGCAGACAACATGCAGGTGACACACAGATGGCACGCAGACAAGCAGATGAGACAGGTAACAGATGACATGCAGACAACATGCAGATGAGACACAGGCAACATGCAGATGACATGCAGATGACACACAGATGACATGCAGACAACATGCAGGTGACACAGATGACATGCAGACAACATGCAGATGAGACACAGGCAACATGCAGATGACACACAGGTGACACACAGATGACATGCAGACAACATGCAGGTGACAGGTGACACAGATGACACACAGACAACATGCAGATGAGACACAGGCAACACGCAGATGACACACAGGTGACATGCAGACAACGTGCAGATGACACGCAGATGACACGGGTGACACACAAGTGACATGCAGACAACATGCAGGTGACACACAGGTGGCATACAGATGACGCCCATTAACCTTCAGCTGAGGAACCAGCCCTCCTTCCCCTCCCCGCCCAGCGACATTGGTAAATTCAGGAAATTGTTGAAATTGGAGAACTGACAACGTGGCCTCTCAGGAGAAAGAAGGACGAGCATCAGAGCCGTGTCCTCCCTGCCTGGCCTCGGCCTGGCCAGTGCTCGGCGGGTCTGCATCCGCGAGGAGGCGCTGGCGGGTGGGGGCTCGGTGAGCCACGTGGGCGCCACAGCACCCGGCGCTGGCCGCCCTGCATCTGCCAGGACCCTGCCCAGCTCTGCCTGTCCAGCGGGGAGGCATCCAGGCGGGGCCTTGGGCCTGGCTGGCAGGGAGGGGGCCTGGCCGGGGCACCCCCAGCCTCCATGCTGCTGGGCGGCAGGTGCCTCGTCTTCAGTCTGGAGCAGGGAGCCTGGTGCGTCTGTGCCAGGCTGGACTTCTTGTTGATGGGCGGTGGTGGCCAGAGCAGGCCTGGCCCAGGCCTGGCCCTGCTGTCCCCCCTCCACCCTGTTCCTATCTGAGCTCCAGCAGGGGCGGGGCCCGCATGTGGGGCGGGCAGGGAGGACGCGCAGTCACCGCCTTCTGGTGTCCCAGCGCCCTCACAGTTTCTCTTCTGCTTTCAGTCGCCTCGTTCCGCACTTTTCCGAATCGGGCAGATGAGCAACGTGGAGCTGGACGATGAGCTTCTAGACCCGGTGAGTGGGGGAGGGCCCTGTCCTGGGGCTGCGCCTCGCGGGGCCATTGGACCAGAGGGTGGCCGTGGGCAGACGGCAGGCAGACAGCGGGGCCCTGAGGCCAGGTGCCCGGGGAAGGCTGCTCCTGGGGGACAGAGCCCAAGGCCAAGTGACCATGGACAGCCAGGTGGGCAGAGAACACAGGGCTCCCGGGCCAGCAGGGTGAGTGTGCTGTGGGCACAGGAAGCTAGTCAGGCCCAGGTGCCGTGGGCGGTGGCTCTGCGGCAGGGTGAGGACAGGGAGCCCTTGGAGATGGTGAAGGGGCGGTGATGTCCCCTGACTTCAGAGGGCAGGGATTCTGGTGTCCCCTGCTAACGACCCCCAGCCACTGTGCCAGCGGCTGTCCTGGGAAGGCTTTCTGAGGCCCCCTCACAGCAGAACTCAGTTTCCTTTCCCCTTGGTGGCATCTCACAGTGGCTGTGATTTGTGTTTCCTGGTGCCAGTGAGGCCGAGCGTCTTCACATGCCGCTTGTCGTCTTTGGAGAAACATCTGTTCTGATCCTGTGCCTGTTTTTTTAATATGGTGAAAACACATGTATTGAGAATGAGCGAGATGGACTCGAGTTCAGATGACCCGGTTCTGTTGGCAGCATCCGGAGCGTCCTGGTCAGGACCTTCTCCCCAGCAGGTCCCCCTGGGGCTGCTGTGGCCACGCCACTGTGAGAGTCCATGGCCCGTCTGGTCTGGAGCCTGCTGGCCTCATCCACGTGAGCACGGCGTGTTGTCGTCTGTCTTCGTGGCAGGCTCAGTGGTCAGGTGACAGCCTGGTGGTCCAGCTTGTTTCTCCTGGGGGCAGAGGTATTTCAGCTGCATCTGGAGCCACGGTGCATGGGCCGCTGGCAGGGGGGGCAACGTGTAGCTCTGTTTCCGTGGCTGTGGACGCCTCTCAGCACTGCCTCCTTGGCCTTCAAAGCCTTTGCTTTGGCCTCGCCTTGGGAGGGCCGGGAGAGAAGAGAGTGCGGGTGTGGGGTTCAGAAACCATCACTTCCGGCCTTGGCCCGGCACACCTGCCTCAGTTGTGCCCGTCTTTTAATAGGATTGTTTGTCCTTTTGTAACTGAGCTGCAGCAGTTCTTTATGTGTTAGTGTTTGTCGGGCACGTGAGTATAAAAGCCTGCTCCTGTTCGGTGGGTTTTCTTCTCGCTCTCTTGATGTGTCCTTTGATACACAACAGTTTTCCATTTTGCTAAAGTTCACTTTATCTATTTTTCCTTTTGTTGCTTGTGCTAAAGTGTCACAGCTAGGAAACCACTGCCTAAGCCAGGGTCACAAAGCCATTTTTTTCTCAAAGTTTTGTAGCTTTATGTCTTTGATCCACTCTGAGTCCATTTTTGGACATGGCGGAAGGTCCAGCTGCACTCTTTTGCTTGTGGAAATCGGTTGTGCCAGCACCATTTACTGAAAATACTATATTGCTCCAGCGAACCGTCTTGACACCACGTTGAAAATCAGTTGACGGAGTGTTTTGGATTTATTCCTGGACGCTCAGTTCTGTCCCCTGTGTCTGCACGTCTGTCCTTGTGCCAGTACCTCCCTGTCTGGGTTACGTAGCTTTGGGGGAAGTTTTGAAACTGGGAAGTGTGAATCCACCAACTTTCTGTTCTTCCTTTTCAACATCTCTTGCGTTATTCAGGGTCCCTTTTGTTCCATAGACTTTAGGGTCAGCTTGTCAATTTATTCCAAAAAAGTCAGCTGAAATTCAGGTGGGGATTGCGTTGAGTCCTAACAATGTTAAATCTTCTTGCATATGAACACAGAATATCTTGCCCTTTATTTAGATCGTTAACATCTTCAACAGTGTTTGGTAAGCTGGGCACAGTAGCTCCCGCCTTTAGTCCCAGCTGTTTGGGAGGCTAAGGCAGGAGAATTGCTTGAGGCCAGGAATTCAAGACCAGACTGAGCAACAAAGCAAGACCCCCTGCATCTCTTTTTAAATTTAAAGAAAAAACACCCACAATGTTTGGTAGTTTTCAATGTACAAGTTTTACACTTTTTTGTTAAATTTATTTTAGGAATAAATTTTGTTTTGTGTAGTTTATTTTTGATGCTATTGTAAATAGAACTATTTTAATTTCATTTTTGGATTTCTCATTGCAAGAGTAATTTCTTTCTCTTGCCCGGCTGTCCTGGCTAGAGCCTCTGCACAGTGTTGAGTAGAAGTGGCAAAAGCGAGCATGGCCGCTTTGTCACTGGTCTCAGGTGAAGCTTCTTGTCATTCACTGCTGAGCTTGCCACCTGCGGGGCTTTTGTAGGTCCCCCTAATCAGGTTAGGGAAGTTCTCTTTTCTTTTAGTGTTTTTATCATGAACAGATGTTGGATTTTGTCGGTTGCTTTCCCTGTTATCTGTTGAGATGACCATGTGGGTCTTGTCTTCTGTCCTGTGGAGATGACATAGGACATTAATTGCTTTTGGGTGTTAAACCAACCTTGCATTCCTGGGCTGGATCCAGCTTGGTCGTAGTGTTGCTGGATGTGCTTTGCTCATATCTTGGGGATTTTTGTGTCTGTATTTGTAGGGATATTGTCTATGGTTTTCTCGTGATGCTCTCAGTCTGCCTTTGGTATCAGGATAATACTGGCATCCGGGGACGAACTTGGGCGTGGTCCCTTGTCCTCTCTTGCGCTGCCTTCTCCAGCGTGCTGGTTGTCAAGTGCGTGTCTCTCTTTGCCTTTTCTTCTCACAGGAGATGGACCCTCCGCCTCCCTTCCCCAAAGAGATCCCACACAACGAGAAGCTCCTGTCCCTCAAGTACGAGGTGGGCCTCCACCCAGCCCCCTGTTCCCGAGACCCAGGCCTCTGCCCCTCCAGACTTCCCCTCCCCAGTCTCCTGCGCTCACGTCCAAAACGTCGGATCAGTAATGGTGTCCTGTCGCCCTGGTCTGCAGAGCCTGGACTATGACAACAGCGAGAACCAGCTGTTCCTGGAGGAGGAGAGGCGGATCAACCACACGGTGCGTCAGCTGCACAGCTGAGACGCCACGGGCTTGGCCGCGTCCCATGGTCTTCCACCCGCGATGTGGGCCTTGTGGCAGGGGCTGGCTCAGCCACCTGGGACTGCAGGGCTGGTACCCCTGGTGCCACCGGCCTGCCCAGGGGTGGGGTGGGCATCCCCAGCTCCCCGCTCTGTCCCTGAGCCACCATTCGGCCTCTGATTTGTGTCCTGGGGCCTGGAGCAAGTCCAGCGGCCCAACCCTGGGCACCGCAGATGGCAGGAGAGTGGGTCAGGGTCTCTGAAACTTAGCAGGCTGTTCTGACAGACGTCAGAGGCACTGCCCAAGTGTCGACAGCCCACTGTGAATTTGTTGGGAATGTCACACGTGTCCCCCACGTCACCCCCTCAGCCCTGAGGTGCTCTGTGGTTGCCGAGACGTTGGCCAGAGGCTGCCCTTTGCGGGACTCGGGGGTCCCCGAATGCAGCCGGCTGTGCGTGGTGGTGGCGGCCTTTGGACTTCCAGGAGCTGCAGGCGGCCACGGGCCAGTTTTGCTGTCGCCACAGTGGCCTTTGCCAGGCGGTCTGGGCACCACAGCTCTGCCCTCGCCCCCACCTCCGCAGGCCTTCCGGACGGTGGAGATCAAGCGCTGGGTCATCTGCGCCCTCATCGGGATCCTCACGGGCCTTGTGGCCTGCTTCATCGACATCGTGGTGGAGAACCTGGCTGGCCTGAAGTACAAGGTCATCAAGAACAGTATCCTTTGTCCGTGCGCCCGCACGACACGGGGGCACCAGCGGAGGCCCCAGCCCGGTGTGTGCACAGCCCAGTCAGGAGGCCTGGTTGGGTTGGCCGCGTCACAGCCGGGCTGTGAGGTGTCTCTGGATGTCCAGTTAGCGCCATGGCCCTCCTGGGCCACCAGGTGAGCCCCTCTTGGGCACCTGGCGATCTCTGGGCCAGGCCTCGAGTTGCTCTGGCCAGGAGGTTGGGCCTCGGGGTGGGCGAGGAGGGGTGCCGGGTCCTGCTGGTGAAGCGGGGACCGCCCTTGACGTGCCCAGATATCGACAAGTTCACCGAGAAGGGCGGGCTGTCCTTCTCCCTCCTGCTGTGGGCCACGCTGAACTCTGCCTTCGTGCTCGTGGGCTCCGTGATCGTGGCTTTCATAGAGGTGCGGTGGCCCTGTGGCAGGAGGCTTCCTGGGGTGGTCAGACCCAGGGTGGGCTCAGAGGGTCTCAGTGAACGGATGGGAACCCCTCAGTCCACCCACCCAGCCGTCCTGCCCACTGGTCTCTGATAGAGCCACACGGTACAGACGTGAAACCGCTAAGGAAAAACGGGAAATGCAGCAGGGACGCTTCACCCCAGACTGCGGGCCCAGAGCGCAGCCCCACAGCCCCCACCACTATCACCATGACCCCCTTACAGCCCCCCACGGCCCCCAGGCCCACACATGGCCAGGGCTCGCAGGCAGCAGGATCTGCTGGGCACCGGGGTGCTCTAGGGTGTGCAGTCTCGGGAGTGGGGATGACCCAGCCCCCGGCAGGAACCCTCTTTCCAGGGGCTCAGACCCTCCTGGAGTGCCCCTCCATCCCAGGATTTCTCCCAGAAGTCTCCCCTTGGCCTCCTCTCCTTGTTGTGGTGGAAGAAGGGGCAGCATCCAGAACCTTCTTTCTGGAGTGCAGAGCTGTGGCCCCCACACGCAGGAAGCCCTGGTCTTTCTTGCTTGGTGTGTGATAGGTACCTGCCCACCTGGGATGTCCCCACCTTCCCCTTGGACCCTTGGGGACATGTGGGCCTTCTTCTGTCTCTACCCTGGCCCCCCACATCCCACAGGGTTTACTCCCTCCGGGGCACTCCATGTCTGGGCTGGGAGAGTGAGAACAATTGCCCCCCGACCAGGGCCCCTCGCGTCAGCCGAGCTCCTGTGGCCTGGCCCGCTCAGTGGTGCCTTCCCCCTTCCAGCCAGTCGCTGCCGGCAGTGGGATCCCGCAGATCAAGTGCTTCCTCAACGGGGTGAAGGTCCCCCACGTGGTGCGACTCAAGGTGAGGCGCGAGGGTGACCCTTGGCTGCGCGAGGCGGGTGTCTGCCGGCTCCCAGCAGCTCTCGTCCCTCATGCCCTCCAAGCACCCCAGGCTGCCTTGCGGGTGGGGCCGGGGAATGGACGGGCAGACAGCTTGTGTAACGGGGGACCTTTTCTTGAAAACCGTAAAACTGCGTCTTGTACACGTTAAATAGTGCAAAAATGCTTAAGTGGTGTGTAGGTTAGGCTCACAGCTGTGCAGAATTGTAACTAAGGACCATATTTCAAAACAGAAATAGTCACGTCAGAGTGGTAGACTTGTGATTTTTCTCCCGTTTTCAAAACATTTCCCAACACTCATTCCGCGCATCGTCATCAGTGACATCCCGATGCTGTAGTGGCCGTGGCTGTCGGTTCCGCCAGCGTCCCTACCCTGAGCCTGGCCGGGGCCCTGTGGCTGTCTGCAGAGGGGCCGGCGTGGTCTCGCTGTGGGCGTGGGGAGCGCCTGCCTCCCGGCAGCAGAGCCGGTTTGCCTGGAGCCCCTGGGCACAGTGCTGGCGTGGAGTCCATCGCAGGCTGCCGGGCCTGCTGAAGTGTCTCCGTTCCTGCCCTTTGTGAGCCAGCTGACGGCCGGAAGCTCTCCTCCCCAGGGTCGTCCCAGCAGGGAATCATTTGCAAATCCTGAGGGCTCCCATGAAGTCAGCCTCCACTTACCCTCGAGTGCTATGAGCACCCGCAGGCTCTGGCAGAGGCCTCCCTTCACGGCTATGCCCTCTGGGGACGTGTGGCGAGAACAAGGGGGCGGACAGGGAGCACCCTGAGGCGGGTCCTGAAGCCTCTAAGGGACAGTGTTTCCTGGGCTGGCGGGAGCACCTCTGTGTCCCCACGGTGCTGGGGCCGAGGGGCCAGAAGCCATCTCTAGGATGGTCGCAGCTCAGCATTGCTTCAGAAAGAAGGAAAGGCCCCCCTGCCCTGCTGAGTGTCCCCTGGAGCGTGGGCAGAGGAGGGAGGTTGGTGTTCAGTGTCGTGTGGCCGTGGGGAGGGTCAGCCCTGGGGGGCGGACACGCCTGTGTCTCCGGGGTGCTCTGTGTCATCAGTCACTGTGCCTGCAGTTTTGTTGTTTGGGCCCCTTTAATCAGAGACTGGACGCGTTTCCCTGTGTTTCAGACGCTGGTGATCAAAGTGTCTGGTGTGATTCTGTCCGTGGTAGGAGGACTGGCCGTGGGAAAGGTAACAGTGCCTGTGACCCTGTCCGGGCCCACGTCTCGCCGGGGCCTGTGTGTGTCTCTGAGCATTGGCTGTGCTCTGTCTCCAAGGAAGGGCCGATGATCCACTCGGGCTCGGTGATCGCCGCCGGGATTTCCCAGGGGAGGTCGACGTCTCTGAAGCGAGATTTCAAGGTGAGCCTCTCCTCCCTCCCGCGCATGTGGACCACGGATGGTGTGGTCCTGGGAGCTGTGGCCTCATCCCCCTCCGAGAGACAGCCTGGGTGTTCCTGGATTGGGTGGGCGAGGTCCATTTGCCTCGGCCCCACGTGCCCCTCTGTGGCCACCCCGCATGGAGTCCCCCACGGAGCGTGGATTTGCTTTTACTGCGGAGGGGCTCTGGCTCTGAGCAGCTTCTCAAGGGAACGTACAATCTGAAGACAGGTCAAAGATCATGTATTTCACATCAGAGATGTATATTTTCTAAGATGTGCTTTGGAACAATTTTGTCGTGTTTTCCCAAAAAGTCATCAGCATTTCGATAAGGATCACACTGAATTAACATGAATTTAGATAATTAGCACTTGACAGCATAGAGTCTTCTTTTAAAATGGAGAACAAGTTTAGGTTTTTCATTCATTGTTTTTTTTTTTTTTTTCTCTTTGAGGCAGAGTCTCTGTTGCCCGGGCAGGTGTTCCGTGGCGTCAGCTTAGCTCACAGCAACCTCAAACTCCTGGGCTCAGGCGATCCTTTTGTCTCAGCCTCCCGAGTAGCTGGGACTACAGGCATGTGCCACCATGCCTGGCTGAATTTTTCTATATATTTTTAGTTGGCCAATTAATTTATTTCTATTTTTTTAATAGAGATGCGATCTCACTCTTGCTCAGGCTGGTTTCGAACTCCTGACCTTGAGCGATCCTCCTGCCTCGGCCTCCCAGGGTGCTAGGATTACAGGTGTGAGCCACCGCGCCAGGCCCATTGTTTTCTTTAGGTCTCAGTGGAGTTTGGAGTTTTTCAGTGTATCTCTTAGGTGTGTTGTAAACCCGAATTCCTGTTGGGGGGCCTTTTTGTTACTTCCTCCCAGCTGCCGGCAGCAGGGCAGCCACCTGGCCTGTGTTCTTTTGCTGTCTGCAGCTCCGTGCAGCCAACAACCCAGGACGCAATCGCTGGGGAAGCCCCGCCCTCCCCAGGCCTGTCCCCGTGCCGTGGCTGACCTCCCTTTCGGAGGCACCCCAGCACTTTGGAGAACCTGCCCACGGCTCTGTTCCTGTTTCAGATCTTTGAGTACTTCCGCAGAGACACGGAGAAGCGGGACTTCGTCTCCGCAGGCGCTGCGGCCGGGGTGTCGGCTGCGTTTGGAGCCCCAGTGGGTGAGGATGGGGCGGCCCCTTCTGGTCTGTGGCTTCTGCCAGTGGGTTGGGAATCCGCGCTCTCTCTGCATGGTGGGAGGAATCGCCTTGGTGTTTCCAGACTGGGTGCCCAGTGGGGGTGGGCAGGGCCTGGAGTCCCTGGCTGGGGCATTTGGAAGTCACTGTGCCTGGGCCTGGCCCTTGGACCTCCCGGGAGGCCCCTCTTCCCGCCACCCCTCTTCCCACCTGGGAGATTCCTCCTGATGTGGCCTTAGTTCCCTGGGGACAGGAGTGGGTAGGTGCCACTGCCCTGTGTCCGCTGGCATTTGAGGTGCCGCCGCCTGCCTTTCAGGTGGGGTCCTGTTCAGCCTGGAGGAAGGCGCCTCCTTCTGGAACCAGTTCCTGACGTGGAGGATTGTAAGTGCCTGGCTGGGGCGGGCACCGTGCCCTCAGCCACACTATGGCGTCCTCATCCGAGGGCCCTGTGGGCCTGTCAGGCCACATTCCTGCCTGAGGCGGCGACATGCGTTCTGCCCAGTCCCCCTCAGTGCTCAAGTCTTTGACACCCTGATGGGTCCCAGCTGTGGGGTGGGGCGGCCAGGACCCCGGACCCCACCTGCTGCCCTCCTTCCCTCCGCCGGCTCATCTGCACGGACTGTGGTCCCGGCCCTGCCTGGCACACGGTGGCCCAGCCCCTTCCCTTCTGACTCGGCGGGGTCCGCAGACTCCCGGCCCCCCGCTCTAGCCGTGGGCTCGGAGCGCGGCTCTGAGGGTTCCGGCTACTTCCCGGCAGTTCTTCGCTTCCATGATCTCCACCTTCACGCTGAACTTCGTGCTGAGCATCTACCATGGGAACATGTGGGACCTGTCCAGCCCCGGCCTCATCAACTTCGGAAGGTTCGACTCGGAGGTAACCCGCCGCGTCCCCCACCCGCTCCTCTGCTGCTGGGACCCTGCTTGCTGAGGCCCAGATCTGAGAGTTTGGTCTTTGGGAAACCTCTGCTCTTGGCTGTGGGGCTGTAAGCGCCCCGCGCCCTGAGCTGCTCTGGGAAAACAGCATGTTGAGCCGCCCCTGCAGTCAGGACGTCCCGTGAGGCTGCAGGGCCTGGGGCCATCGCATAGGCCACGGCTCGAGGGCATCCTGGGTGCGTGCCGTGCGCAGCAGCAGCTCGTGGGGGCGGCTGGGCTGGGGCCATGCTTTCTGCGGGGTGTGGGGACGGAGCCCTGCAGGACGGTTCGCTGCACATGGGAACCTGGAAGTGAAGGTGTGTTCTCCGTGCTGGGGAGCGTCCGCCTGGAGCCTGGCGCCTGGGTGGGAAGCAGTGATGCCCGCACTGCCTCTGGGAGCCTCCCACCAGCCAGACGGGGCCGGGCCGGGCCGCTCACGGTGCCCAGAGTCCGTCCCTCCCGAGGGACCACTGCGGCCCCGTGTGGAAGTGCTGGGAGGTTCCGTGCGTGTGGGCTGCTGTCATGATGTCCAGCCTGTGGGTCTGCGTGGGAAGGAGGTCCGGTCACTTCCGCAACAGCCTCAGCTTCCTCCTCTCTCTGCGCAGAAAATGGCGTACACGATCCACGAGATCCCCGTCTTCATCGCCATGGGCGTGGTGGGTAAGGGCGCTCGGCCTCGGGACAGCGGAGACACAGCTCCCATGGGACTCCTCCTTCTGGGTTCTAACGTGGGCAGCGTGCTCACCCGGGAGGGAGCCACAGTGGGGGCAGGGAAGGGACTGTTTTCCCCCGAGAGGTAAAACAGGCCCCCCAGGAGTTACTACTCGAAAACCCGCCTTCCCTGGGAGGAGGGCAAAGGCTTCGAGGGATAAGCCCGCCCTCCCGCAGGGTGTGGTGCAGCAGAGGGGGCGTGAACAGGACCCCCTCTCCCCTCTCTGCCTCCTGGGGGTCCGCAGGGCGGAGGCCCCGCCTGCCCTGTCCCCGCCACCGACACAGTCTCCTGGCGTAGGTGGTGTTCTCGGGGCCGTGTTCAACGCCTTGAATTACTGGCTGACGATGTTTCGCATCAGGTGAGAAGGAAACCTCAGCTTGTGTGCTGTGCTGACGGGTGTGGCCATGCAGGGCCTTTGCAAGTGGACATGGTGGTTTGTGGGTTTTACGCTCCTGGCCGGAGCTGGCAGGCCTCACACGTACGCGTCCTTCCCTGATGGCTTGTATCCGACTGGCCTGCTCAGAGCAGAGTGTCCAGGGCCTAGGGAGGGGCCAGACAAGCCCGAGGCTGCAGCGAGCGGGAGGGCCCCGGGGGACAACGGGCAGGGAGCAAGGCCCCACGTGGGTCCAGCCTTCGCCTGGGGCTGCCCGTGGCACCCTGTGCCTTTTGTATCAGGCGAGCAGGAGTTGTGCTGGAATCTTCAGGGAGGGTCCTGGGCGTGTGGGAGCTCTGCCCCCGTCTTTTTCCTATGCCAGTTCCCGCTGCTGTCGGGCGCAGCCGGGTTGGGGGTGCTATGTCCCGGCATC
This sequence comes from Lepilemur ruficaudatus, assembly GCA_963574885.1. NCBI lineage: Eukaryota > Metazoa > Chordata > Mammalia > Primates > Lepilemuridae > Lepilemur > Lepilemur ruficaudatus. The sequence continues at coordinate 37,889 of CAUYRT010087045.1, read as the reverse complement.
CGGGAGGAGTTGCCGCCGGATAGCCTCGTCACCACGAGGAAGAAGGTAGCCCAGGATCGCGGGTGCCTGGGCAGTTGCCTGCGCGTACACCAAGTCACCCTCCTGATTGGCGTCCTCGGACGGGCATCTGCCCAGTTGCAGACTCGGGCTGCCCTGGTGGCTGCCAGGGTGCTGCCCGGCCGTCACCACACGTGGTCCCTCCTGACTCTTGGCTCCAGGTACATCCACCGGCCCTGCCTGCAGGTGATCGAGGCCATGCTGGTGGCCGCCGTCACGGCCACTGTCGCCTTCGTGCTCATTTACTCCTCCCGGGACTGCCAGCCCCTGCAGGGGAGCTCCATGTCCTACCCCCTCCAGGTAGGCGGCCTGGGGACCCCGGGCGGGTGGGTCCAGCGGGTGGTGCAGCTGTGCAGGGCCAGCCCCCCAGCAGTCCTCACCCCAGCCCTGCTCATGGCAGTGGCGTGGTGGCGCAGCCAAGTTCCGGAAGTGAGTGGGTTGGTGCGTCTCAGGGTTGATTAGCACTGTCCACCCAGGTCCCAGAGCAGGCCGGGCCGTCTGCCGGGGACAGGGCAGTGGCGTCAGGGCCGAAGTCTCACCCCAGTCCTCTTCCTAGAACAGTGACCGGACTAGAGCTTCAGAAGTGGGGGAGGGGACGGTAGGTGCTCAGCTGGCAGAAATGCAGACCCGCGTTTGCATGTGGAAGTTCACGGCAGCACACTTGACAGCAGCCCAGAGCGGGCACTGTCCACAGCGACTGTTGCGCCGTGTAAAGGGAGCGAGCTCTGGCACGAGCTACAGCACGACGGCCTTCCCAGCACCGTGCTCGGTGAGAGAAGCCCAGCACGCAAGGCCACACCGTGTGCAATACCCTCGACCCAAGACATCAGAGCAGGGACGTGCACAGGGGTTGCCGGGGCTGGGGGAGCAGGGCGAGTGTGGACGGGCAGGTGTGGACGGAGCGTCCGGTGCGGGGTTGGGCCCGGCCGGCCGTGGGAGGCCCTGCTTTGTTCTGACTCCGCCCTGTGGGGGGCCCTCAGCCACGGCTCCCCAGGGCATGCTCACAGTGCGCTCCTGGGCCCGTGTCCCCAGGGACGGGCAGAACACCCCAACAGGGCTACAGCTGTTGCCATGCCTGGGCCTGGGTCCTCCCCTCCGTGGCAGCACCCAGCCTGATCCCGCTGTGGGGGCTGGAGCTAGATGCTGGCTGGGCCCGGAGCACGCTGTCGCCAACAGCCACGCCAGGTCTGTGTCTGCAGCCTGCAGTCCACTCCTCCCCGACCTGTCCTCTCTCCCCGCCTTGCAGCTCTTCTGCGCAGACGGCGAGTACAACTCCATGGCCGCCGCCTTCTTCAACACCCCGGAGAAGAGTGTGGTCAGCCTTTTCCATGACCCGCCAGGTGTGCGCCGCTCAGCGCTGTCGGCCCAGGGTGTGGGTGATGCCTTCTGGCTGTGGGTGCCCTGTGGGCAGGGGTCATCCCCAATGTGGGGTGGGGTGGGGCGCTGGCCCGTGTGACCCTGACGTGCCTCGGGCGGGCCCTGGCAGGGCTCTAGTGGGGCTGTCCCCTGGGTTGGCTCTACCTCCCCACCCAGGTGAGTTTTCCTTGTGGGTGCTGCGCGCAGGTCACTCTGAGGCCGAGAGCCCGGCCACACGTTCCTAGTGGACGCATAGACGCTGCCTGCAGCAGGTGCTGTCTGTCACCTGCTGTCCTGTCCCCAGCGCCCAGAGCGGTGCTCGCCGCAGCTCTCCAGGCCCACGGCGAGCCAGCGCAAACTTGGGCCCTTTTCCCAAGCTCCTCCTCTTCCCTTTAATGTGCTCGTTAGGTTTTCTGGCACGTGACTGTCTGGGGACACTTGGGGTTGTTTCTAGTTGTTTCTTGCCACAAAGCCACTGGGAACTCCAGTTCTCTGGTCTGTGCACGTGTGAGCAGTTGGTTCATGAAGTTAAACGAAACTCCCTTAAATCTGGGTGAGGCCCCCAGACCCTCTGTGAAGGAGACTCTGGCCCTCTGCGCGGGGGCCCTGGTGTGGGGCGCGTGGTTCTGACATCTGGTGGAGGTATCCCCGCGTTGGTGGTTGCCTGGCGTGGTTGGGGCCGACGACCTTCCACACGCAGCCCCTCCCCTTGGCCTTGAGGTCACCGTCCTGCTGGTGGCACTGGCTCCCCATGCCCTGCCTGCCCAAACCTGCCAGGGGACACAGCCTCCACCCTCCGGCCGCCACGGACCTCGGTGCCTGGCCTAGGAAGAGCCTCCCTGGGACTGGGGTTGGATCAGCCTGAGCTGTAGCAGCTAGGAGTGGAGTGGGGGGCCCCAGCGGCCCCCCTCGCTTCCCAGATGTGGCGCCTTCTGGGCCCTGGCAGGACGCTTCTCAGCCGTCTGCCTGCCCGCCCAGCCCCAGGGGCGCATTTTCCCTGGACCACTGACCGGGGTGGCCTGTGGGGACGGACCCAGGCTCAGGTGCAGAGGAGAGTTCTGTCTTTTTTGTGATTCGTTGGCTGGTTGAGGTGCGGTTAGGCCAGTGGAGCAGAGCTGGAGCCAGGTTGCTGCCTGCAGGGGTGGGCGCTGTCCCTGCGCTAGGAAGGGACCTCCAGGCTGCGCGAGGCACCCTCGCCCCGGGCCAGGCTGCAGGCTGCACCCTGTGGCATCCCCCGCGGGCTCTGGACCTGGTGCTGGTGTGGGGCTGGGGCCTGGCCTGCCCACCCGGGTCTGGGTCCTGCCGGGCCCGTCACGTAGGGCCCTGTGCAGCCCCCTTGCCCACGGCATCCCCGCTGAGCCTCGCAGCCCCTCCTTCCTTAGGGCGACGGTTCAGGGCTCCGGGTACAGGCCATGTGGCTCCCAGGGCGTGACCACGAGGCGTGAGTAGCCTGGGAGGCCGCGTCAGCCCCTCGTCTGCCCTAGGCTCCTACAACCCGCTGACCCTCGGCCTGTTCACCCTGGTCTACTTCTTCCTGGCCTGCTGGACCTACGGGCTCACCGTATCCGCTGGGGTCTTCATCCCGTCACTGCTCATTGGCGCCGCCTGGGGCCGGCTCTTCGGCATCTCCCTGTCCTACCTCACGGGGGCGGCGGTGAGTGGGCGTGTGGGGGTCCCGGCCTGGGGCACCAGGATGGTCACGGGGCTCTGGCGGTCATGGTGGCCTGTGGGGGGGGGGGCGCGAGGGCTGTTCGTGCTTTGTGTCTTCCTTTTTTCACTCCAGCCGTTCCATGAGATGAAAAACTGGATGGGCCACAGTGAGAGTCTGTGCCACCCCTGCCCCCAGGCCCCCGCCCTGCCCGTTTCTTGTCTTTACACGGGGACGAAATTGATAGGCCGTCAGACTCACCGCTTTAAGAGCAACAGCTCGGTGGCATTTGTCATATTTACAGAGTTGTGTAACCATCACTAGTTCCAGAACTTTCCGTCATCCCAAAGGGAAGCACCATGCCTGTTAGCACTCACCCCCTATTTTCCCCTGACCCCAGCCCCGCAGCCTCCAGCCTCGGTCCGTGTCTGTGGCGTCACACGTGTGGCCTGTGGTGTGGGTTCCCCGCGCCTGTGTTCGCGGCTTGCCTGTGTCGCATGTTGGAACTCGATCCTTCGTGTGCCGAGCGGCGTCCCGGGTAGCACAGCCGCGATCTGGGCGCCGCGCTCTCCCTCGCTCCTTGCGAGCAGAGGGCAGCTTGCTCAGCGGGTGAGGCTGGGCCGCCGCGCGTCAGCTACGGGACCAGACTCTGCGTGTGGGCGGCTGGTCCTGGCACAGCCTCCACGGCATGTGGCGGTGTTCTGGTCTGGCGGCTGCCAGGCACTCAATCCCTCCTCTGTGTCCTTCACCCCCCGCAGATCTGGGCAGACCCTGGCAAGTATGCCCTGATGGGAGCCGCTGCCCAGCTCGGTGAGTCCCGCTGCTCCTGGCGCTCCTGCGCTGAGCAGAGCTGCGGCCGCCATGCGCAGGGTCTCCCTTCCTTTACGGGAGCAACGTGGAGAGTGGGGTTGTCCCCCCACAGGGCTGAGGGGCAGCAGCCGGGGCTGGGCAGTGCCGTCCTTGCAGGGCGGGGTCCAGAGGGACAGCTGGGTGGGCCTGGGGCCCTGACCCGGCTATGGCAACCCTGCAGGTGGGATCGTGCGGATGACCCTGAGCCTCACGGTCATCATGATGGAGGCCACCAGCAACGTGACCTACGGCTTCCCCATCATGCTGGTGCTCATGACCGCCAAGATCGTGGGCGACGTCTTCATCGAGGTGTGTGGGGCCTGGCCCCTCCCACCCCAGCCCTTTGTCCCACGGCCCCTCCCACCCCCAGCTCCTTGTACCCCTGTCCCCTCCACCCCCGGCCTCCAAGCTGGGCTCCCTGTGGCCGCGGAGGGACATGGTGCGCCTCCCCCCAGGGCCTGTATGACATGCACATCCAGCTGCAGAGTGTACCCTTCCTGCACTGGGAGGCCCCGGTCACCTCGCACTCGCTCACTGCCAGGTAGGGCCGGCCACCGCCGCCCGCCTCCCACCCTCCCCAGGCCTCGTCCCCACAGGAGCCCCCCGCGGGTGGGGTGTGTGGCGGGTTATGCTGCAGATGCTTGGGAGGTGGCTGGGGGACTGCCCCGGTGGAAAATGTGGCCCCAGGGCTGAGCCTGCTCTGCGGGGTTGGGGGCGCTCCCGGCCCCGTCTCCGGGTTTCCCGCCAGCACGTGGTGGGTGCCCAGGGTTGTCAGTGGCTGCAAGGTGGCATCTCCCCGCTGGGCTTCTCCGCAGGGAGGTGATGAGCACACCAGTGACCTGCCTGAGGAGGAGGGAGAAGGTGGGCGTCATCGTAGACGTGCTCAGCGACACGACGTCCAATCACAACGGGTTCCCCGTGGTGGAGCACGCAGATGACACCCAGGTACCAGGGCACCTCCCCGAGACAGGCTCTTGTGGTCTGGCGTCTGTCAGGTGAGGCGCTGTGTGGTTCACAGGACAGAAGTGCTGAGCCGTTGGGTGTTGAGTGAGACCCTGTCACCTGCCCAGGGCGCGGAGTTCCCGCAGCTGTGGGGAAACCCCAGGCTGCATAAAAACCAACCGCCTGGGCCAGGCCGGTGCTTCAGGTCAGTGCCGTGGCCTTATCCAGGAGGCTACGGCAGGATGTGTGGCCCTCGCCCAGGCCCTGTCCTGCAGGCCGAGTTGACGTGGGCATTGGGTGGTTTGGGGCAGGCAGGGCTGTGCCTTCCTCCAGGGCAAAGCCGCCACTGCCTCGCTCTGTGTGGTGGGGCCACGCTGCTCGTCTCTGGTCCCTGGGGTCAAGGAGACGTCACAAGTGGAACGCTGAGGCCAGGCTGGGGCTCACAGGTGGCTGTTGAACAGCGACTGTGCCCAGGCGGCGTCTGGCTAGAGCAGGTCGGAGCTGCAGTCCTGGCTGCCGACGGTCCCTGCTGGCGTCGCAGCCTGACCTCCGGCCCCACTTGCAGCCTGCCCGGCTCCAAGGCCTGATCCTGCGCTCCCAGCTCATCGTCCTCCTGAAGCACAAGGTACCTGCACCCAGCGTCGCCACCCGCAGCCTGCGCGCAGGGAGCCTCTGGGGCCCCCCACGGCGTCTGACGCGGCCGCTGCCCCCAGGTATTTGTGGAGCGCTCCAACATGGGCCTGGTGCAGCGGCGGCTGAGGCTGAAGGACTTCCGTGACGCCTACCCACGATTCCCGCCGATCCAGTCCATCCACGTGTCCCAGGACGAGCGCGAGTGCACCATGGACCTCTCCGAGTTCATGAACCCCTCCCCCTACACGGTGCCCCAGGTACCCACAGGCGCCCGGGGGGCCACAACCGCAGGGCAGGAGCGCCACGCTGAGTGCGGTGACCGGTGGGGGGGGGGCAGCCTTGGGTGGCGGGGGGTGGGGCTGTGGCTGTCTGGGCCCAGGCCCTGTGACCAGAATGTGCCCCGGGGGGTCAGCTTGGGTAGGAGGTGGAGCCAGGAGGAGGATGCTGTCCCACCAGGACTCGGGGAGCCCAGGCACCGACAGACCATAGGGGAGGTAGGGGTGGGGCACCCTAGGCAGCAGGAGCAGCATGTATGGGGGGCCGGGGGCCCAGACAGGCAGGGCCAGCCCAGCGTGGGGGAGGGGCAGCCCCAGATGCACCTTGGTGTCCTGGTGGCCGTGTGGCTGTGCCAGGTGGGGTGTGGTACACCGAAGGCTGTGCCCACCCTGCAGGAGGCGTCTCTCCCTCGGGTGTTCAAGCTATTCCGGGCGCTGGGCCTGCGGCACCTGGTGGTAGTGGACAACCGCAATCAGGTGAGGGGGGGGCAGGTGCCGCGGGGGGGCGGGTGGTCTGTGTCCTGCCCGAGGCAACGCTGGAGCTGAGGGTGCCCTCATCCTGGGTGGGCTCCCTGTAAGGGATGCTGAGGCTGGACCCCACCTGGTCCCACCCCCCAACCCTGTGCCAGAGCCCCTGGGGCCCCCCTGCTGTGCTGCCCCACCCCCAGCCCTTGGGGCCCTGACCTGGCTTTGCTCCGCAGGTGGTCGGGCTGGTGACCAGGAAGGACCTCGCCAGGTACCGCCTGGGAAAGGGCGGCTTGGAGGAGCTCTCGCTGGCCCAGACGTGAGGCCCGGCCCCACCCTCAGCGGGCAGTGGCACCTCTGGCCCCTTTAGGCCCCTCCTGGGGTCTCTGGTTTGTCTGCCAACACCTCGCTTCCCGAGCAGTGGGAGGAGCCAGCGTCCCCCAGGCTTGGGGCTCAGCCAGCTGGTGCACAAACGTGGCCTTGGTTGAGGGCAGCTGGTTACATTCTCAGCATGTTCCCTGCGCCGTGGCCCTGGACTTGGCTCCCTCCTCCTGTGGTCTTAACTTCAGGGATCAAGTGTGTATGCGACACCCCTCACCCTGGCTGCCGGGAGCCAGAGAGAGGGGCTGGTGTGTGCCTGTGCCCAGCGCGAGGCGGCCACTGTCTGCACGCAGAGGCTGAGACCCGGGAGCTGGCCCGGCCCCCTCAGCTGCAGTCGTGGCCTCGTCTCCATCGGGAGCTGACAGTCCCACCCGCACTGGAAACTCCAGAGTTTAAGGGGCAGATGGCCACGGAGAGCAGCCTTGGGTGGGCTCCCCAGGGAGTCCTACATGCACCCTGGTCTGTGCTCTGGTTCGGTGACCATGGGTCTGGGGTCCCCAGAGCTGAGAAGAAACTCTGAGGGCCTGAGCCCCCAAATCCAGCTATGCCTCTGTCACCCTGAGCCCTCAGAGCTGGGCGTCTCCACACCTATGGCCACCGGCTGGGAAGGTGGGTCTTCCCTCTGCACAGGCGAGCCTGGCGTTGGCTGCAGCTTCCTCTCTTGCTTGTGCCAGCCACACAGTGCAGGTGGCTCGGAAGGGCTGGTGATGCTGGAGCCGTTGGGGCTCCTCGGAGACTCCTCCCAGCTGGCAGGGCAGGGCCTGGTGTCCCTTAGTCCCCAGGGCTCCTCCCACAGGATGCTGTGCAGAGGTGGTTTGTGCCCCTGGTGGGTGTCTGTTGGGACAGCACCAGTCCGAGGAGTCGGACCAGCCAGCACCACCTCCTCCTTCCCAACCAGCCTGGACCACGGTCCCGCAGTTTGGAACTTTCGGGGGCCTTGGGGATCGGGGTGCAAGTATGGTGGGGACACAGGCATCTGGGGACCGGCCATCCTGTGAACGGCAGCGGCTTCCCTCGATGGCCGTGGCCCCAGCCTCCAAGAGCACTGCAGCGACCCCAGGGCCCCATGAGAGGGGAGGTCTGGGGTGTGGCCCTGTGGGAACAGCACCCGCCTGGAGCACTGACCACTATGTCCTGTCCTCCTCGTCCCCTCCCTGGGCGCTGGCAGGAAGGCCTCATCCCAGGTACCCCCAAGTCTGCCCCAGCAGGGTCAGTAGCTTCCGAACTGGGCGGAAGCCAGATGCCCCAGCAGGCCTCAAAGACACAGTACCAAAAACGCATGTGCAATGTCTCTTAGCAACTGTTTTATACAGATTTCATGTTGAAATAATATTTTGGATATATTAGGTTAAATAAAGTGACCTATTAAAGTTCGCTTTGCCTGTCCCTTTACTTTTTGATGCGGTTGCTGGAAAGGCCGACGTCACTGGTGGCTGTCCCCGCCCTTGGCTGCGCTGCCCTGGCCGCGTGCTCTGGGCCTGGGGCCTCTGCTCCCTGGTGTGTGCACAGGGCTGGGCTGTCCTGGGCTCGGCCGGTCTGTTCTCCGGCCACTCTGCTGGCGTCCTTCCCCCAGGCCCAGGCCAGGGGAAGTCCCTACTCCCCCACCGAGGATGGACGCTCCTGTGTGCCCCCTGAGAATGGCGCCCCTCGGATCCTTCCAGAAGCAGTCAGTTGGAGAGGCCTTGCAGGAATGGGAGGGTTGAGGGCTCAGGTTCCACTGGCAGTTGGGCCATGAAGTCATGAGGTTCTGGTGAGAAAAGAAAGGTTCCAGAATAGCCCAGTTGCCCAGCCGCACTTGCCTCCCCCGGACCCTCTGGGAAGAAGGCGAGATGTGAGGGCAGGAGCTGACCCTGCTGCACCCCACCCGCTCCCGCTCCCAGCCCAACTCCGGCCTCCCTCAGCCCGCCCCTCCCTGCCCTGCCTGCTGCGGGCTCTGGCAACCACCAGGGCCTGAGCTGCTGCTGAAGCCATGTCAGGTGAGCTGCTGCCGGGGCCCTAGCTGGAGAAACGAGGTCCAGGCAGGGCCTGGACACCGTGGGCCCCACCGGACGGCTCTGCTTCCCGGCCCCTGGGGGCTTCCTCGAGCTGGCCAGGTGGGGGCGCTGTCCTGTCTTTGCCGCCCAGTGCCGGGTGTCCTCAGGCAGGGCCCTGGCCTTCTGTGAGCCGACCTCTGTACCCCGCTGTGAGAGTCAAGGTGGTATCCTGCAGCGACTTGGATCCTTGCCGTCCACCATGCGCCCCAGCGGGAGCCAGCGGCCCCGAGGCGTGAGCTCCCAAGGACCTTCTTGCAGAACCAGCGGACAGCGGCCCCTCCCTGGGGACATCGCCCCCCTCCCGGCTGAGCACCATCACATCGGAGGACCTGGGGCTCCTGGTGGGAAGCCTGGCCAGCCCTGAGCCCTTGAGTCTGGAGATGTCAGAGAAGGATGCATCCAGCCAGCTGGCGTCCTCCGCCTCCGTCCCCATGCAGGACATGGCCAAGCACTGGATGCAGCTGGAGCAGTGGTGAGCCCGCGGGCTCGGGGCAGGAGGACTCACCCTCGAGGACACAGCCTGACTCTGCCCCTCCCCTGCCCTGGCCAGGGTGTCCTCGTTGCAGGTGGAGGTGGCCTGCCTGCGGGGGCAGGAGGAGCGCCGCGAGCGCGCCACGAGGAGCCTGCTGCGGGAGCTGCTGCGGGTGCGTGCCCTGGTGCAGGTGCAGGACTTGGAGCTGCAGCGGCTGCAGCAGGAGGCGCAGCCAGCTGCTCCCGCCCCTGAGAAGGAGGCGCCAGAGGTTAGCAGCAACCCCCCAGCTCGAGCCCGCACTTCCCGGGGGCTGGGGGCAGCCCAGCCCTGCCCCCGCTGCCCAGGTCCCGAGCCAGGTCCCCTAGCGGGAGAGCCCACTGTGCTTGGCCTCTCGCGGGCCACCTATCTGAGCTGGGAAGACTCGGGGCAGGTGGCAGCCCCGGGCCTGCGCCAACCCACACCCTCCTCCTCGCAGTCCCTTGGCCCCCACAACCAGAACCAGATGCAGGCCCTGGACCAAAGGTACCTCTGCGTACGCTTGCTCTCGCGCACAGCCCTGGCGGGAGGGGAGGGGATGGGGCTTCCGGAAAGCAGTGGCCAGTGCTAGGGCCCCTTCCCTGGTGGGTTGTCTTGCTCAGTGAGCAACATGCGTGTGTGGGCCCTGCAGAGAGGCTGGGTCGGGCGGCGCCTGGGCAGCCTACAGTGGGGGGAGGGAACAGTGGGAGGCCGGCTGCAGGGGCCCCCCAAATGGACCCCCAGCCCCCAAACACTGCCCCGCAAGCTCTGGGCCTGTCAGAAGTGGCCCCTTGTGTGCCAGGCTGGTGGAGGTCCGGGAAGCCTTGACGCAGATCAGGAGGCGGCAGACGCTGCAGGACTCCGAGCGGAAGGCGGCCGAGCAGGAGGTGGCCCTCAGGTGGGCGCTGGGGACGGCTCTGGGCTGTCATCTGATGTGCCCTGCCCTCACTGAGCTCCTGCCAAGTCCCTCTTGGGGGAGGAGACCCCAGCCTGGCCCTGCCCCTCCCCGTGCTCATCCTCGAGCGCAGCCCTGCTCCGAGGCCTGCTTCCCGCCCCTCTGCGTGTGCCCGGCGGGGCTGTGGGCTGGCCACTTGGCCAGCCAGGAGCTCAGCCCCGGCCCTGGAAGGATCGAGGTCCAGTGGCCCCACCAGCCTCCTGGTGGCTCCCCAGCCAGGCCCTGTGACCGGCGGCCAATGTCCCCAGGCTGGCCAAGCTGACGGACTCGCTGAGGCAGGAGGAGCAAGGCCGGGAGGCGGCCTGCAGCGCCCTGCAGAGGAGCCAGGAGGATGCCGGCCAGCGGGTGGGCCACGAGGTGGCCAGGATGCAGGTGCACCCGCCCAGGCAGGGGCCGCCCGCGGGGCCCAGGAGTCCCCGACTCGCCCAGCCTGTACCTCCCTCCCGCCGGCGCTGTTTTCGGTTCTGTCCATGTAGTTGGCCCTGGGAGGACCCCAAGTCCGTGCTGTCCGGTGCAGTGGCTGCTCTGTCCCTGAAATTAGAGCGAATTCAGACAATTTAAAACAGCTTCTCAGTCACACACCCCACGTTTCATGTGCTCAGTAGCCACATGTGGCCGGCGGCTGCCGACATGGGCATCCTTCCTCACAGGAGCTTGTTGGATAGCGCGGCCCATGCATGCTGCCCCACCCCAACCCCATACAACCAGCGCCCAGATCGAGGCATAGAACATCGGGGCCCTGAAGGCCCTCCACGGCCATTCTCTGTGGAGGTCGCCTTGCTGGGGCACGCGTCCCTGGGACCCAGGGTCCTGCTCAGAAGTCTGGCGTGGCTTCCCCTCCACTGTGGCCGTGGGAGGGGGCCTGCTCTGGGGTGGGGAGGGGCCCAGACATCCCAGATCTGGAGCTCTGCAAACAGAGGCAGGGGCTGCAGCCGGCTCCTGGGGTCGAGGGACGGGGAGGATGCGAGTGCACCCCAGCAGCTGCCCGCACAGCTCCACGGCCCAGAGCTGGCCCCTCACTGCTCCTGTGAAGTTAGCGCTGTGGCTCCGAGAGGAAGGCTAGAGGAGGGTGCTGGGCTGAGGCTTCCCGAGGGGCCGAGAGTAGGGGAAGCCACCTCGGTGGTGGTGCCAGCCCTTTCCCTGAGCACGGGGGCATCTGAGCACTCTCTAGGGCCGGGTCGGCAAGTAAAGGCCCACTGCCTGTGTTTGTGCGTAAAGTTTTATCGGCACAGCCGTGAACAGCGTTTGTATCTTGTCTGTGGCTACTTTGGGGGCTGTGACTGCAGCATTGAGAGGCTACAGCGGAGACCCTGCAAGCCTGGAGCGTTTCTTTCTGGCCCTTTGCAGACAGAGACCCGCTCCAGGGCCCCTTCCCGGGGGGGCCAGCAGGGGCTCAGCAGATAGAGCTCTGCTGGGGGGGGAGTTTCTGTGCCTCACCTGCCCCCCTGCTCCCCAGGCCCCCAGGCCCCAGCACAGCAGGGAAGCAGCTGTCTGGGAGGAGACAGGGCCCCAAGGGCTCTGCCTGGCCTCCCCTGGGCCCCCCACGTCCAGCAGAGGCCGCACAGAGACGATGTGGACCCTCCCCAGGTCCAGGTGACGACGCTCAGCGAGGAGATGAGCCTTCGCTTCCTGAAGAGGGAGGCCAAGTTGTGCGGCTTCCTGCAGAAGAGCTTCCTGGCCTTGGAGAAGGTGGGCGCCCCGGCCTGCCCTGGCCCGCCCCGCCCCTGCCCAGACGTGGACTCTCAGAGGACTCTCCCCGCAGAGGATGAAGGCGGCGGAGAGCTCGCGGCTGCGGCTGGAGGGCCGCCTGCGGGAGGAGCTGGAGGGCCGCTGGGAGTTGCTGCAGGAGCTGATGGAGGAGCGCTTGCGGACCCTGAGCGGGCAGCGCGAGGTGCGGCCCAGCAGGTTGGTGGGCAGGGCCGGGGCTGGGCACACGGGTCTCAGAGCTGCCTCTGCCGCCCCGCAGCAGGAGGAAGGCCACCTCCTGGAGCAGTGCCGGGGCCTGGACGCAGCTGTGGTCCAGCTGACCAAGTTCGTGCGGCAGAACCAGGCATCGCTGAACCGCGTCCTGCTGGCTGAGCAGAAGGCCCTGTGGGTGTCCTCCAGGCTGTGCTGGGGCCTCGGGGGCTGTCAGGCCAGGGGGACCCCCACACCCCACTCAGGAGCAGGCCACGGTGGCCTTGCCTGCCCTGGCAGCCCCAAGAGGAGTGCTAGGCTCAGCGGGTCACACAGGGCAGAGTAGCCACTTCTCCCGTGGGGACTCCCATCACTGCTCCAGCCTGTCCTGCACGGGAGGCTTGGCTGTGGCAGCGGGAACACAGCCCTGTCTTGGTGGCCCCATGACCGCACTCCCTCCGCTCAGCCCGGGGTCTCCCGGAAGTTTCCAGAGTCAGCAAGTGAGATCCCCTCCCTGCCCCGGTGCTGAGGGGCGGGCCAGCCCTGGCTGAGGGGCGGCTTTCGTGGCACCAACCCCCAGGGATGCCAAGAGGCGCTTGGAGGACGGCCAGGCGGAAGAGCTGGCCTCGCAGGTGCAGGAGAGCCTGGAGGCGGCGCGGCGGGCCCGCGAGCTGGCCCTGCAGGAGACGCACAGCCAGCTGTCTGTGGTGAGGGGCACGGGGTCTGAGCCCCAAGCAGGGTCGCCCAGGCACACGGGACGGGCTCTCAGCCGGGATTCCCTGCCCCACCCCTGTCCCCACAGCTCCAAGAGAAGATCCAGGTCCTGGAGACGTCGGTGGCCCAGCTGGCTGGACAGCTGAAGGATCTGGGTGACCAGTTCCTGACCCTGAGCTGCAGGCTGGACCTGCAGGGACAGATGCTGGGCCTGCGGCTGTCCAAGGTGAGCCGGGAGGAGGGCGTGTCAGGCAGATGGGTCAGGCGCCCCAGCCCAGGGTGGAGCCCTGGCCAGGTCCTGAGCCTCCCACCCTCCCACTGGCGTCCTGCGCCCCGAGGATGCCCCCTGCTGCAGCCCCAGCCCAGCATGAGGCCAGGTGGAGCCGCCAGGGGCCGACGGGGGCTCCGGGCGCAGGCGGGTGCGTGTTCCTTTTTCTCTCGTTAACAGCTTTATTGAGATGTAATTCACGGCCCACAGCTCCCCTCCCAAAGGGTGCGGTTCGTGGTCCCCGTGTGTTCTTGGGGCTGCTCAGCCATCGCCACAGTCAGTTCTAGGGCGTTGCCCTCACCCCAGAAAGACCCCCGTACCATTAGCCACCTGCCCCCGCCCCAGGAGCCAGCGGGCTCCACGGATTTGCGGTTCCAGCGTGTTATACACGTGCAGTCACGCAGCGTGTGGCCGCGGTGCCTGCTGCTCTCGCCGAGCGTCGCACGTCCAGGTCACCCGCAGTGTGGCTACGTCGGCCGAGCACTGTCCCATGGCGTGGGGGGACCACGTGGGGTCTGTCCCCTCATCCTGGTGGGCGTTGGGTTGTTGCCACGTGCTGTCCATCGTGAACGCTGCTGTGGACACAGGGTCCGCCCTTTGGTGCGGGGGCTCAGCCGCCCTGCTGCCCCCGGGCACGCGTGTGGCCAGAACAGCCCCGACGGCCTCAGCCTCGCTCCCCTCCCCATCCCCAGCAGTGGCCAGGCCGTCCGCGCTGTCCTGTCCCCGCTGACCCTGCGTGGGCTGCAGGGGCTGCTCTCAGGACGCGGCTCTGCTCCGCCTGAAGGGCCCTGCGGCTGCCTTGGCCCCATCCGGCGCATCTGTCCCCGAACGTGCCTGTCCGGTCTGCACAAACGTGCTCAGAGTCAGAGGAGGACGTGGGGGCTGCCTGTCCTCTGGGAGCTCAACTCCTGGGGCCTCCCTGTGCTCTGGCTCCAGCAGGGCCTGCCCACGCGTCCACCTGTCCACGCATTCACCTGTCCACCCGCCCACCTGTCCACCGCCCACGTGTCCACCTGTTCACACGTCCACCTGCCCACACGTCCACCTGCCCATGCGTCCTCCCTCCCTCTCTGGGCTCCGGCTCTCACTGGGTGTCTATCCCAGGCAAAGACCGAATGGGAAGGTGCGGAGAGGAAGTCCCTGGAGGACCTGGCCAGGTGGCAGAAGGAGGTCGCTGTGCACCTGCAGGCCATGTGGGAGAAGGTGGACAGCCTCCCCCGGCAGGTGGGTGAGGGCCGGAGCCACAGGCCTCGCCCAGGCAGGCACAGCCAGCGTGGAGGGATTGAGACCTCGGGCCACAGCGTGGGTCTAAATTCTTCTCCCCCTCGCGGCTGCCCTTGGTCAAACCGGTCCTGGCCGGGTGTGGGGCACCCCTGAGCTGGCCATGCTGGGGGGCCACTCCCCTGCTGCCCCCCAACGCTGGGCTCTGTGTTTCAGATAGAAGGCGTCTCAGACAAGTGCGTCCTCCACAAGAGTGACTCGGACATCAGGATCTCTGCCGAAGGCAGGGCCAGGTGAGGCCCAACCCCTGGGCCCTGGGAGGGGCAGGAGCTCTGCAGATAGTCACTGGGCTGGGCTGGTCCCACAGGCCTGGTGCCATGGCAACTCCATCGCCTACCCCGCCTGGGCCTCCCACCCTGGTGCAGCCCGCAGGACTCCTGGAGCCCCCATCACCCGCTGGGGACCCCAACCACCCCCACCGGAGGGGCTGCAAGGCTGAGCACCCCTCGAGCTCCCTGAGCCCCACGGCGGCCAGAGGAGCCGCCCATGTCCCCGGCTCCGCCTGCCCCCGGCGCATCACAGCCGGCCCTGCCCCGGTGCCCGCAGGGAGTCCGAGGTCGGGGCGCTGCGGGGGGAGCTGGCCACCCTGCTGTCGTCCGTGCAGCTGCTCAAGGAGGACAACCCCGGGCGGAAGATCGCCGAGTTGCAAGGCAGGATGGCCACGGTAGCACCCAGCCCAGGGACCCCCAAGGACTCCCTGCCCCCCCGGGGAGGCCAGATCTGGGACCCCTAGCCCAGGGGCATCTTCCAGCCACAGGACAAGGCTCTCGAAACCGGCTCCCTGGGCAGCCCCGGCAGTTCTGGGCCTTGGGAAGTTCCGAGTGGGGACGCTGGGATGCAGCCCCCAGCACACTGGGCACCAGCAGCCACCACGGCAGGGGCAGCCCTGGGCCATGGCCGGGACCCCAGCGGGGCCACGCAGGGCCCTCCTCACCTCGCTGGGCTCGGCCCAGGCCCCACGGGGGGACGAGGGCTGTGGTAGGAGGCGGCTAGTGCCCAGGCTTGGAGCAGTCAGTGACTTGGGCGTGTGGACCGTTGGGGACAGCTGGACACGGGCAGCCTGGCTGAGTCTGTGCCCCAAATGGGGGCTGCGTTTAGTTCCAGAACCAAATAATAAAGCTGGAAAACAGCATCCAAGCCAACAAGACCATCCAGAACCTCCAGTTTAACATGGAGACCAAACTGGTGAGGGGTCCCAGGCAGCCCCGCCCCACCGCCCGCCCAGCAGTCCCCCCGCCCCTCCCCCGCCTGTCTGCGCGCCTGGCGGGAGCAGCGTTTCCCTGCAGATAAGGGAGATAAGCCCCTGTGCGCGCCGCCTCCGCCCAGGCCTGGCCCCACGGCTCCGGGTGACGCAGCGCCCCCATGTCCGCAGCGCACGCAGGAGATGGCAGCCCTGCGGGAGAGCGCAGTGCGCCTGCGGGTCGAGGAGGGCCCCTGGGTATGGGCGCTAGGCGGCCGCAAGGCGCGCACGTCCCTGCTGAGGCAGCGGCTCTTCATCAAGGACATGGCTCCCGGCGAGGTAGTCCCCGTGAACTGCTGGGGCGTGTACCAGGCCGTGAGGTGGGCACAGCCCTTTGCGTGGGGGTCAGGGCTGAGGGCCAGTGGCAACAGGAGGGATGCGGGAGGCGGGCAGGGGTCTGGGGCCATGAGCCGCGTCTCTGGCAGGTGGCTGCGGTGGAAGGTGACCCTCCTGAACCTGGCGGCCCAGCGGAGGCCAGGACGGGTCCCGGGGCAGCCCCGCGGCCAAGCCTGCGCAGCACCGCCAGTCTTTGCCCCTCCCCCCGAAATAAACGTGCCTCGACCCTGCCGGCCGGTGTCTGATGCCTGCAGTGACGTCCTCCCAGGGCTCACAGGGCTGACCCGGGCTGCGGAGGCACCGGCAGTGGGAGGGGCCGAGACCCGTGGGGCTCAGTCCTTGACCCCCAGGGCTCTTCCTGTCCTGCCCCAGCCCAGCGGCCCACCTGACTTGGGTCCCCAGACCCTGCCCACCAGCCCTTCACGCCCCCAGCACTAGCCGGGGAGTAGACAGCTTGTGTCTGTCTCGCAGCCCCCCTTCCCGCCTCTCTAAGGAAGCCCTCGCTCATCCCGCGAGTGCCGGGGCCATCCAGCCCCCGCGGGTCCCCTGGACACAGGCAGTGGTGGGGCCGGCCTGGCGTGGGCTCTGGCCTCAGCTTCCCTGGCCGCCGACCTGGGCTCTCAGGTGGGCCTGGCCGAGCTCGGGCTCCCCGGGCGGCTTAGCCCGTGTGGAGCCCCCTGAGCCTATGACCTCAGAGTAGCTGCAGCTTCTGCCCAGGTCCTCCCTGCTGTGGGCACAGCTCAGAGGGCCCCTGTGCCCCTTGGGGGGCTCTGCTGAGGGCCAGGGGGCAGCCGGGCCTGGACACCCTCTGCTCCTGCCCCTTCCCAGCCCTGGAGGCCCCTGGTCATGGCAGCTCCGGGCCCTGCTCTCGCTGCCTGTGCCCACTTTGTCCTTCTGGGGCCACCCTGGACCCAGGGTCCCTGAGGCTGTCCCAGGAGAGCAGGAGGGAGAGGGGCTGCCACAGGGAGGTGGCCCTGCTGCCCCCAGCCCACTGGCTAGGCCTCAGCCAGCTGGGCCCCCTCCAGGGCCTGGGCCCCCGCACCGGGCAGCTCGGGGCAGGCCTCGGCTGACCAGCTGGCCAGCAGGTCGCTGAAGTCAGGCGTGCCAGGGTGCAGCAGGCCCAGGGGGCTGGGGGCCGGCTCCTTCCAGAAGGACGGGGGCAACTTGCGCTGGGTCATAGGGGTGATGTGGCCGTACTTTTGCTCCAACCTCACGCCGCGGCTCCCCGACGCCCTGGGCCCCGCACACCGCCGGAGACCGTAGTCGAAGAGCTCGGCCAGGGGGCCCAGCGGCTGTGCCCCGTCCCCGCTGAGGCCCAGCCTGTGCGCCTGGCCCCCTGGCGAGCAGACCCCGGGCTCGGGAGCCTCCTCATCCTCCCCGGGCCTGCCCTGGGCCAGGTGCACCAGGTCGGCGTAGTAGAGCTCCCGGGCAGAGGCCGGGCGGCCGTCCGCGTAGATGTCACAGGCGTCTGGGTCCTGCCCCTTGTCCTTTCGGCCAAAGTAGCGCTGGATGTCACTGCTGATGAGCTCAGAGAACCGCAGCAGTTGCAGCGGTGTCTCAGGGCAGCTGGGACCCGGAGCGGCTGCTTCCAGCGTGGCCTCGGCCCAGCCTGAGCACTGGGGGGCCAGGCTGCAGCCCCCTGGCCCCCCAGCCTGCAGCTCCTCCTCCTCCTCTTCCTCCTCCTCCTCTTCCTCCTCCTCTTCTTCCTCCTCCTCCTCCTCCTCCTCCTCCTCCTCCTCCGAAGTCTCGGGGGGCTCCAGGTCTGAGGGCAGGAAGGAGCCGTGGGGCGGCAGGGGCAGCCGAAAGTCACACAGGGGCCGGATCACGCCAGCGGCCATCTCCTCGCTGTCCCCTGAGGCCTCCGAGGCGGCGGGTGCTGTCTGGGGAGGGAGCCAGAAGTAGCAGGTGTCTGTCATTCCTGGCCATGCCCTGGCCGCCGGGCGACCGCTGCACTCGGACCCCACACCTGTGTGGCCTCCCCTGGAGCCCCCCAGCCCTCTTGGGGAATGGGCCCCCGTGGGCCGTGCTGGGTGAGGGCACTGAGCTCCGCAGGGGGGAGGCGGGGAGGGAGCCAGGGCTGCACCGTGGTGGGAGGTGGGCAGCTGCTGATGGGTAAGACCTGCAGGAGTGCAGGCCACGGGTGGGGGTTCTGGGGTGCCGGGGTGGTGGCTGGTCCCTGGCTGGGAGCACTTGGTCCTGTCTCATGGGGGTGGTCAGGGTGCAGAGAGAGTGGGACGGTGCCACTAGAGGTCCCAGGGGCTGGGGCTGCCCCAAGAGCAGCGGAGGAGCAAAGGTGTCTGGGCCGGCTGAGCGGAGCCCTTGCCCAGGCGAACCCGAGGGCTTTGTGGCTCCAGGCCACGGATGAGTCTGCCTTGCTGGGGCCCTGGGGGGCTGTGAGGGCCCTGCCTGCCCCGCTGAGGGTGAGCTGGGCCGTCCCACCAGGTCCGGCTGCAGTCACTGCGCCAGGCCTTAACCTGCTCCCTGCAGCAGGGAGCAGCCCCAACCTAGATGCCTCCTGCTAACAGTGGGGTAGCCACGTCAGAGCATCCCTGGAGGGGCTGCAGGGGCCAGCGTGACTGTCCAGGGTACCCCAGGGAGGCGCCTGAGGCTTAGTGTGGCGGGGTGGGGGTTTGGGGAGGTGGTCTGTGGCGGCAGCAGTGGCTCTCACCTTGAGCAGGTGCCAAGCAGGGGCTGGTTCTGAGCCCTGAGACCCATCACAGGTAAGTGCCACCTGTCCCTACACAACTTGGGGGCAGGTGGGTGCCCTGGGGCCAGGAAGTCTGAGCCCTTTTCGGGGGAACCCAGCAGGAGAGAGGAAGAGAAGGGGGAAGGAAGAAACGGGCCAGAGAGTGGGGGGCATATTCCCCGGGGTCAGCTGACCTGGGCGCCCACCCCTCTGTCTCACCTGCAGGGAGATGAGCCGCCAGGGACTCCCTCCTGCCCACTGGGTGGCCATACTGGGGTCCTGATCGCACCCACACTGCCGGGCCCCAACCTGGGGAGGCCTGGGGGGGCTTTGGCACTGGACAGCCCAGGCGCCCCCTCTCTGGCTGCCTGTCCGAACGCCCTGCCCTGCCCAACCCTGGGGACTCTCCCACGGCCAGTCCCTGCAGGGCACCTGGGCAGAAGGGCTCCCAGGCCCCGCAGCTCCCGCCCGCCCCCAAGGCCCAGCTCCTACCTGGCCGTGGCCTGCAGCTCTCGCCGGGCAGGCCCACCTCCACCTGGGCGCAAGCATTTATAGTCCGGCCCTGTAGCCGCTGGGGCTGGCAAATATTTGGTGACGGCATTGTCATCACAGACTGGGCAAATAGAGCCCGTTTGCTTTAGCGCCCGGCAACCAGGGCCCCGGGGGTGGGGGGTGGGCGCCTGCAGACCAGCCTCACCTGCACGCGGCCTGCCCGGGGACCGTGGAGTGTTTGCCGCCCGCCCAGCTGGCTGCATCTTGGGCTCCGGGGACCCTTATCTCTGCTGCTGATGGGGCCTGGACCAAGCCTTGTCAAATAGGCAGAAAATTAAATTTCATGCTATTTTGAGTTCTGGAGTAGCCTCTCTAGAGGACATCCTGCCCTGCAGCAATTGGAGAACGGTGCTCCTGGCTGGATGCAGACGGAAAGAGGGAGGGAAGCCCCGAGACCACCCGCCAGGGCCCAGGGTGGGCGCCCTGAGCCCCCGCCCAGCCCCCTCCCATCACATGGTCCTCATGGGCCGCTGTGACCCATTTCAGCCGGCCCAGAAGCGGCTGTGGGGAAGACCCCGCGGGGCTGCCACCTCCCCCGGCCCAGGGCTCAGATGTGTCTGCGATAATCGCCTGAACCCTCCGCGGCGTCCAGGCCTGGCTGAGACGGCGCCTCCCTTCCCTCCTCTGGCTGCAGCCCCCCGGCACCCTCCCCTCCTGCTGCCCCCATGAAACCTGCCTGGCGCATCCCCCAGAAGCGCCCAAAGGGCCTCCGCCATTCCTGAGAGCTCCCTGACTCCCCGCTGGCGGGCCCCAGCCAGTCTACCATGCCCAGTTACCACACTTGAGGCGGTTAAGAACAGAGACTCCCACACGGTCCTCCAGGTCCTCCAGCCTGAGGTCCCAACCAAGATGTCACCAGGACCTATTCCTTCCAGAGGCTCCAGTCTGTCCGCTGCCTCTCTCCCAGTCCTTGGTGAGCCCTGCCTCGCAGGTGACCGCTCCAGGGCCTGCCTCCGTCTACCCGTGTCCCCGTGCATGTCCTCTGCCCTTCCTTTGAGGACACCCGTCTTGGGATCCAGGGCCCACCCTAGTCCAGTCGGACCTCAGCATCTGCAGCATCTGGTTGCATCTGCCGTGACGCTGTTTCCAAACCAGGTCACATCCCGCGCTTCCAGGGAGACATGCCTTTGGGGGACGCTCAGCCCTCCGTGGATGCCCCGCATGTGCGCCTGTGGCCCTGCCTCGGTGTTCACCAGAGGTGGCCCTGGCTGGGAGAACTCCAGACATGCAGACTCTCACTGTCCTGGGTCCCAGCTCCTGGATCCTCCCCTGCTGGGGGGCCCACGGGTCATGGACACCAGCCGCCCCCTCGTACCCAGTGACAGCCACTCATGTGGGATTTGGACACAAACCCAGCCCTGCCTGCATCTGTGACCCTGGTGGTCCTGCCCACATGGCCGACACTCAGTTCTTGGGCACCTGGAGGGCAGATCTTGGGGGTCCGGGGCCAGTGCAGCCACTCAGTGCTAAGGGGGCTGCAGCTTTGTGGAGCGACAGGAAGATGCAAAGTTCGATCCCCAGAGCGAGACCCTTCTGAGGTCAGGACAGGAACCTCCAGGAGTGGTTCTGGAAAGACACCGGTGTCTCCTGGCCAGAGGCAGGGTCCCCTGCAGGGAGTGTGGACAGGAACAGCATTGGCACACCCGCTGGTTACAGCCGCCGTCACTGCCCCTCGCAGGCAGGAAGCTGAGCCCACATCCTGGAGAAGTGCATCTGGCCACACTCCCTGCTAAGAGCCCGGTCAGGTGGGGACATCTGTCCCCAAAGACTGACCTCGGGCTCGACCAGGGTCTGCCCTGGGACTCCAGGGTGCAGAGACAGTTGCCCGGGCCCTGGCTGGGGGTGGCCTGCGCCAGCCTTAGCCAGCCCCTCTGCCCACCTGCCTGCCCTGGGTGGGGAAGCAGGGGCCCTGTGGGACTCGGGACAGAGGAGCCAGGAGGGCATTTGGGCCCCAAGTTCCACCCCGATCAGCACAGGAGTAGGAGGCGCCGCACGGAGGCCGTGGGCGCAGGTGCAATCGCTCACTGCCAGTGGGTGTGTGGGGGTGAGACACCACTTGGCCCAGTGTGACCAGAGGAGGGGTGACTCGGAGGAGGTGGGTTGTGGGGTGTCCAGTGCAGGGAACAGTCTGGAAAAGCCCCTGGCCCCTGTGGAGCTGGGAGCCCCCAGTGACCCGCTGAGTGACGGTGACGGCCCCGAGATGTCCACACCGTGTTCCCAAGAGCCTCACGGGGCAAAGGGACTCTGCAGGTGTGAGTGAAGGGATGACCTTGAGGGGAAGGTTACCCCGGGTTATCCAGGTGGCCCGATGTCATTGCAGGGGCCCTTGTAGGAGGGGCAGGAGGGTGGGAGGCAGAGACTGGGCAGCGCTGCGCTGCTGCCCTGGGGTGCAGGACGGGCGCTGAGCCGGGGGCCGCGGGAGCCTCCAGGAGCGGCAGGTGGACACCTGCGTCTCAGGCCGGCGAAGCCCACTCAGCCTCTCACCTCCAGGGCTGTCGGGTCGGTGTGTGACGCTTGAAGCTGCTCAGCTGTGGCTTTTGGTCTCAGTGCCACCGAAACCCTGAAGGGGGGCTGGGCAGCAGGGTCCCCCAGCCATGGGCACCAGAGCCAGGGCCTCAGCTCCTCTGTCGCTGGAGAGAAAGCCCTAGTTGGGGTGCTCAGCCCCCTGTGAAGAGGGTGCTCATGGTCACCCCACATCACCCCAAAGCTCCCTCCCCAGGGCCCTGGGTTTACCCCCCAGACGCACCTCTGGCCTCGGTCAGCGGGGCTGGGGCCATGATGGGGGCCTAGGTCCCACAAATGCCCCTGTACGCTGGTGCCCACTGTTGCCATCCTGTTCTGGGGTCATCCTGATACTTCTCTCTGCCTGACAAGAGACCAAGGAGAAACCGCAGGCTGGGACGGAAGATCCCAGAGTGGGGACAGAGGAGGGGTGACAGGAGTGGACAGGAGTTTGGGAAGCAGCCCTTGGGCAGTGTGGTGTGGGGCTGACATTGGACACTGGGCCGGGGGCCCGAGGCCAGGAGTCCAGGGAGGGGACACTTTCTAGCCTGCCACTGGGTGTCCCCGGCCCACTGCCCCTGCCAGCCCTCCCCTGTCGTCAGGCTCCGGCCGGGCAGCCCTGCCTGTCCCCACGCACCGGGGAAAATCAATAGCTCCAATATGTCAGCTCTCAAGAGGCGCAGCTATAAATTACCCTGCCATGAAGCTCACGGGGCCACAGCCCCATTAGTGGGACATTAGGCCTCCCGTGAAATTTCTCTGTGTGCTTTGAGATAACGACCGAGGTGTTGGTTTATGTCCCGGGAGGGGGAGGCGGGACCAGGGACAAGGCAGGGCCGGCTGGGCAGGGAGGCCCCGAGACGCAGGCGCCCCCAGAACATTGGTGGCTTTTCCCACGCGGGGCTCCACAGCATCGGAGGGTCGGATAAACACAGCGTTTGGGGACGTCCGCGCCCTCCAGCCAACAGCCACAGGGAACAGGATGCACAACTGGGGGACTCAGAGCGGCAGGACTTTGCCCTGGGTTGGACACTGCCAGGAGGTGCCCGTGACAAACCACCACGAACTGGGTGACTTAGAACAACAGACATTCACTGTCTCACGCTCTGGAGCCAGAAGTCCCAGCCCAGGTGCCGGGCCGTGCTCCCCTGACGGCTCTGGGGAGAATCTGTCCCAGGTTCCGTGCCCGTCTTTGATGTTGCCGGCAGTGTCACTCCCATCTCTGCCTCTGTGGCCGCATGGCTACCCCCGTGTCTCTGTGTCCTTTCCCGGTCTTACAATGACACTGGTCATTAGACTTGGGGCCACCCTAATCCAGCAGGACCTCATCTTGGCTGACCATGTCCTATTTCCAGATAGATCACGTTCTTGCATGGCCGGGCACATAGATTTGGGGGGCACTGTCTAACCCAATGCAGCATCTTCCAGTCCTTACGGCAGCCGGAGTGGGTGTGAGGCGCCCATTTTACAGCTGTGGCTGCTGAGGCTCGAGGACTTAAGTTGTCCATCACAGGTGTCTCATTTCTGTCCCTAGTCCAGGACAGTCACCAAGACAGAGACAGGTCAGTGGCCCCTCAGAGGCTGGTCCACCCCAGGGCCAGCCCACACACTGCTGTTCTGGGCAGCTTGTGCCCGGCTGACCTAAAGTGTCCCCCACAGGGCCCTCTGATTGACACCTCCTCCAGGAAGCCCCGCATGAGCCTCACCAGGATGATTCTGGCCTGTCCTGCATGCACAGTGGGTGCCCCAGGGCCGTGCGGGGGAGTTCTGAGGTGGAACCAGTGGGGCGGGGCCCCGTGAGGAGGGCCTGGGCACACAGGTGCCTCTGTTGACACAGCAGCTCTGAGCACAGCCCTGGGTGGGGCCTCTGGGGTGGGGAGGACTCCCAGGTGTCCTGAGCTGAGAACACCCTCACTGCACCTCCTGTGCCTGCTGCGAGAGCTCCCGGGGGCAGGGAACCGGTCCCACGTCTGGTGTTTCTCCCGCCTTTTTCCCAGAACACAGGTGCAGGAGAAGGATGTTCCAGAGGCAGAGATGCCAACCTCAGATGGGGGACACACACCAGAGGTCACAAGGGGGCTCCTCTGGGGCGTCCCTAGGGCAGATTCTGGTTCAGGGGAACGGGCCTGTCCAGGACCACCGGCCACATATGATGCGACACACAGGTCAAGGCCCTAGTCACCCCCCAGATGGCAGCCGTGGACCAACACTGTGGCAGAATTGCAGAATCGGGGTTGCCCAGGCCCATCCTGGGGGGACAAGTTCTTCCCACCACCAAGCGGGGAGGCCAGAAGCTGCATTTTTCGGGTTTCCACCTAACCCTGCAATTGGAATGGTGTGAATTCCCCTCTGCGATTCTGAGCATAGGAAGTGACATGTTTTATTGTCTAAATCAAAGTAAATTTACTTCAAGGTCTTCACTTCCCAGAGCAAGTTACAGCGCAAGCAGGTCCCCTGCCCGCTGCTCCAGAGGAAGCCAATGCGCAGAGACAGCAGGGTCATGGCAGACGGAGTTTAACATTGCAGGTGCCCTGTAAGGAGGGGACGGAGTCCTCAAATTCGTCTCCTGAGAATTTGGGAGCAAGCGCTTGTCATTTGGCGGGCACAGGGCAGGCAGTGGGTCTGCCGCTGGCTGGGCTCCGGGCGGAACCACCGGGGAGTGGGAATCGTCGTCTTTCTTGTGCTGAGTCGGTTCTTGGGTGGGGGTCGCAAGACGAGTTGAGTCCGTTCCTCTGTATGGGCTGCTGGCCTGGGTGGGTTGGCCATCCCACCGGGATGCAGGGCCTGGAAGCTGTCTCAGAAACCAGCCTCAGGTTCCACGAGGGGGATGCTATCCGTGGGAGCAATGAAGAAAGCTAAGAATCTTCATGCCCATCAGCTCTGTGACTCCTGAGTCGTGAGCAATTGCAGGAAAGCCAGCTGGGGGACGATGGTTGGTTAGATATAAATTTCCCTACCACACTTCCCACTCTGTGACCCTTTATTAATTCTAGCAAGGACAGCTTCAAAGGGGAGAGATTTAAGTTCCATCTTGTTGCAAAGTCTCCCCTGCCCTCCCCACAAGAAGGTGAGGCAGCAAGTTGTTGGAGGTGAGCCTCCTGTCTTTAGGGTGGTCCCGTCACTTCAGGGTGCTCCTTGTTGATCCGTCGTGGGGAGTGGGTCCTTGTCCGTGCCCTGGTGAGGGCACGGAGTCTTCCCACAGGCCCAGCCCCAGCCACCCGCAGCAGCCCCAGCTGCTGCCACCCAAAGCACTGCCCCTTTGGTATACGTGTGGGAGTGAGGCAGGGCCCCGCTATTAGCAGAAAGGCCTACGTCACTCCAGATGCCTGAGAAGTCACCCACCTCCCCGTCTAGACTTCTGCCGATAGGCACCCCGCCCCCCACTTTTTTTGGCACAAAACACAGTTTTGGAAGAAAACAAAAGCATCTGAACTCTACCTGGGGAGAAAGGACCTCAAAGTTTCTGGGATTTGAAACTGTTTGCCCCATGACACAGGGAAGGGAGGGCAGTTATTTTTTTGTGTTGAGCCACAGCTTCAAGAACAAAACAGATTACTAATTCAACCCATTAGCCTGCCCTGTGGTAAATCAGTTGTATCTGGTTTATATTTTCCATGACGCACGATAGCTTTTATTCAGCATAAAGTACACAGAAGATAATATTTAGTATGGCTGATTCTGAAGATGGGACGTCCCTAAATCACAGGCCCTAGTTCAGATGTGCATGTGATTTCCACAAACCACCTCCCCACGGAGTGTCGCGAAGTCCGGACGCAGGGGCCCCTTGTGGTCTGCAGCCAGAGCCGGAGGCAGCCTTGTGCCCTGAGGACGAACGGCTCCGGCTGCTTCCCGCGAAGCCAAGTGGGGGACCCGGCAGAGCAGCGCGCCCTGGGACCCCTGCGGTGGTCGTGAAGGTCCCCCGCCCCAGACGCCGCAGCTTCCGTTCGAGCAGGGACAGCTGCCGGCCCGCGCGTCCGGTCGGGGCTGTCCGCTGTCCCCGAGCGGCGCCGACCGGCCGGGGAGGAGCGCGCGGCTGGCGAGGGCGCAGCTGCCCGGCGACCTCGGCCAGCGGAGGGTCCTCTGAGGCCAGGACACGAGGTCTTCCCGGGCAGAAAGTCCTGGCAACGAACCAAAACAGACCCGGCGGCGGCCAGGCCCGGGCAGGAGCGGCCGGGCAGCGGCAGGGCCCAGGGCCCGGAGCTTCTCTCCGGCAGGACGACACCCGCCCACTCACGCGGACACGCTCCCCGGCGCGCGGGATGGAGAACTACATCTCCCGGCATGCCCCTGCGCCCGCCCGGGGCTGGGCCTGCGACGGAAAAGTCCGCTGGAGGAACGCGTCATTTCCGGTGCGCGACTGGGCACACGTTCTGGAGTCGTGAGCGGAGGCCTGCCATGACGTCCGGATTCCGGTTTCGTGCGACGGAAGTGTCGCGACCGCGGTGCGCCGCGGAGCCGAAGTGGCAATGAGCCGTGTCCTGTGTGCACCGGCGGCCGGGTGAGCCCCGAGGTCTCAGCGGGGCGAGGGCGGTGGCCGGCGGGCGGGCGGAGCGCTTAGTGCTTTTTCTCTTCCAGGGCCGTCCGGGGGCTGAGGCTCGTGAGCTGGGCTTCCCGAAGCCTGCATCCGCCGCCCGGTGGCCGGGCCCGGGACCAGCGCGCGGCCGAGGGGGAGGAGGACGACCTTGACCGCCCCGTTCAGTTCTCCTCCAGCAAAGGCATCCCGTTACGCTGGAGTGTGGAGCAGTCCCTGGGGAAGGGACAGCAGCGGCCCTGGTGGAAAGTGCTGCCCGTCAGCCTGTCCCTCATGGTTCTGGTCATCTGGTTGTACGTCCGGCCGGAGAGCGACGTGGACCAGTGGCTGAGACAAGCGCTGGGAGAAGAGGTGCCGGAGCCCAGTGATCCTTCTGAGGAGCCTGGAACTCAGGCTGCCTACGGGGCGAGGACTTAACGGGGTGCCCGCTGGGGCCAGCAGGAACGGAACAGGGATTCGATGTCGCGTTGACCGTGACCGTTTCTGTCCCGGTAATGCGTGCGTCTTCTGCGCTGAAGGACTTGGATGGCGCACTTGGCCGCGTTGATCCCCATGGAGGCCGAGCAGGATGTCACCAGATCGGACCCTGCTCCTTGCCTGACGCTTGACGTCCAGCGATTCCATCCACAAGGCTTTTGGGAGCCGTAGGGAAGGTTTTACTTGCCCCGTGTGCTGTTGGGTTTGTGATGTCTTTGTACAGCATAATCATGTTTCCAGAGCACTTCTGGTGACACTTGTCATTTGCTTTGTGAGACAAAATAACTGGCAGAAGTGTTAACTTTTATTTTATAATGTACTGTGGTGTGCGTAAATAGTATCTATTGATGTTTTATACACTGATTGAAAATAAATTTTGATTTTATAATACAGAATTAAGACGAGTCCCTTTTTTTGCATCTAGTTAAGAAAACGAGTATTTTAGTAAGCCAACAGCCACCTTTTAAAATTTATTTGTTTTCCTTTTTTTTCCAGAGTGGGAATCTAACCTATATGTAAATTGTGGCATACATTATTATATTATACCAGAAATAAAGAATTTTCTCAGCTTTCTGCAAAACTTTATTTTTATTTAGCTAGGCAACAATTTTCTGAGTAAAATACAACTGGTAAGTATTTTTTTCACAAATTATGGGCCGTATTTTGGGTAACCTATATGATATTCTTTTTTCTAAGTATTACTTAGGAAAAACCTGCTTTATCCTGAGTTAGATATAAGATACATAAAAGGAAACTTTTATTTACTTAAGCTTCTGGTGGAAAGTTTTACTTTAGCATGTTTGTGGCGCTGAAGTTCATTGGGGGGGGGGGTTCTGACTTGGATGTTTGAAGAACAGGTTTTTGACCACTCTGGCCAAATGGCAGTATACCAACTGCTCACGGGGTCTCCGTGCGGAAGTGCTCCAGGTGTCTGGCACACCTTGATACTCATGCTTGTGAGAGAAGTGGGGTGGATACAGTCTTTTTTTAAAGACTGTGAGGCCAAGGTTTAGAATAATTGACCTAATTAATTGACATAAGCTCACGTTACACCATCCCAGTAAGGGCAAAGAACTCAGATGTCCTTTTTTTGGCCTGGTGTGGTTGTGACTATTTGGTTGTGAATCATTTGGTTTGAGCAGAAGTCATTCAAACCCGAAAGCTTACTTGTACTTCACTTGCAGGGAGGATAAAAGTCAGAACGAATAAGACCTTTTGTGTTAATTAAAAGTAACTTTCCCTAGCACTCTGGAAGGCCGAGGTGGGAGGATCGCTCAAGAGCAGGAGTTCAAAACCAGCCTGAGCAGGAGCAGGACCCTGTCTCTACTAAAAATAGAAAGAAATTAATTGGCCAACTAAAAATATATAGAAAAAATTAGCCGGGCGGGGTGGTGCATGCCTGTAGTCCCAGCTACTCGGGAGGCTGAGGCAGGAGGATCGCTTGAACCAAGGAGTTTGAGGTTGCTGTGAGCTAGGCTGACGCCATGGCACTCCTGCCCGGGAAACAGAGTGAGACTCTGTCTTAAAATAACAACAACAAAAAAGTTTCACATGACAAAAGCAATATATATATATATATATTTTGTTCTGGGAAAGTTAGACCCTGAAATAAGCAAGAGAATGAGAAACACTGATAATCCCACCACCTAGAGGTAACGATGGTGAACACTTATTTGCCTTTCCAGGTTATTGTCATGCATATATAAATACAACTTTTTCCGAGACACGAATGGGATAGTAAACCTGACAACATGATAGCAGCTTTAAAAAAAAGGTGGAATAGTAGCATCCTGTTTGATGAAGCTGCCTCCAGGGCAGCTATCAGTAAGGGCTGTTCCACTTGGTGACTTCACACCCGTGATGTGGATAAGCTTTGTTACGAGCAAAAGGAGGACGGAGGTCTGCTGGGGACAGTGGGCCGACCTCCCCCACACCTGGAGTTTTCAAGGCGTGAGAACAGCAGATTGACAGGTGAACAGTTAACTAGATCCTTTCCTTATTTGACTTTTTGCAGTGCAGTTGTCTTATTTCCCCAACTGGGCTGTGGCTTTTATTTTTCCCAGGGTACTTGACACATTGACAAGCCAAGTAAGTGCTCAGCAAGGATGAGAGGGAGTGGCGTTGTAAGTATGCTGGGACAAAAGTGGTCGCACCGATTTGATTTGTAAGATGTTAAATTGCTGGGCAGAAGGAGGAGGAAATGGTTTATAAAGGATCTGCAAGATCTGTTTCTTCTCCAGAGAGTTCTTGGGCCCTGTTCCTCCTCATTTCATTCTCCTGCTTGGTTTATGTTACGAAAACATGTTCTTAATTTTATCATCATTTTAATTTCAAGATTTAAAAATAACGTTTATAGATGTAATAATTCATTTAGACAATGTGAACGTACGAAGAAATCATCCTGCCAGGGCATGATAACTTTTGTTATTTACTGTATTGTTAGTATTTCGGAAGATAACTTACATCCTGGAGCAAATGCATGACAGTGTTTTCTCTTGCTTTCAACCTAAATGGGAGCTTTTTTTTAGACAGAGTCTCACTCTGTCGCCCTGGCTGGAGTGCAGTGGTGTCCTCATAGCTCACTGCAGCCTCCCACTCCTGGCCTCAAGGATCCTCCCTCCTCGGCTTCCCACGGGGCAGGGGCTGCAGACCCGAGCCTCTGGCGGGAACGCGTTATTTTCGCGCAGGTCGGGCCCGCAGCCCTCCCAGCCTGTGGCGACCGCGCGTCTCCCGAGGTGGAATTCACGACGGTTCGGCCGCTGCCTTAGAGCACAACTCGGAGGTCTGGAGTCCGGCCGCGCGCGGGGCAGCCACCGCCGTCTAGTTTCAGACCCGCGCCCCCAAACCCCCAGCCCGGAGTGGGGCTTCGGCGGCCGGGGCGCGGGTGGGCTGCGCGGGCGCGCGCGCGTGACCGGGTGGGCGCGGGGCGTGGCCGGGGCGTGGCCCGGCCGGGCGGGGGGCGCGGTGGGCTCGCGCGGGGGAGCGCCGGGGCGGGGGCGGCCGGCGGCGCATGCGCTCTGCATTGTTTTGGCTGAAAATGCCGTCGGTTTCGAAAGCGGCGGCGGCGGCGCTGAGCGGGTCCCCCCCGCAGACCGAGAAGCCGACCCACTACAGGTCAGTGTCCGCACGGGGCCTCCGGGGCGCTGCGGGGCTGCGGGCGACGGCCCCGCGCGCCCTCGCTCCGCACGCGCTCGCGCCCGGGGCCTGGGGAGTCGCCGCGGCGGGCCCGGGCCGCCCCTCCTGCCGCCCCCGCCGCCCGCTGCGGGCCTCGGCGCCGCGGGGATGCGGACTGCGGCCGCCCGAGGTCTGGGCGGGCGCTCAGGTCTGCGTGCGCCGGGCTCGGGCCGGGCTGGGCGCCTGGCTCCCGCGTCGCGGTGCCGCGCCTGAGGTCGGGGCTCCGTGCGTGGCCGGGATGGGGGCGCGCCGGGCCCGTCGGGAATCCGAGTGGGGGCCACTCGGCCCGGGGTCGGACCGCGCCTCGGGCTCTGGGGGTGCGACTGGGGCCTGGGGACGCGCCCGGGGTCGGGAGGGGACCGTACTCGGGTGGAGGGATGCGCCTGAGTTCGGGGACCCTGCTGGGGGTCGGGGACCGTGCCCGGGTCGAGGGGCGCGCCCGGGGTCGGGGACCCTTCCGGGGGTCGGGACCGTGCCCGGGGTCGGGTAAGCGCCCAGCGGGCTGCGGGGACAGCCGGCGGGGTCATCTGGACTTCAAGTGGGGGGCGTCGGGCCCCGGCCGGCCGGTCCCGCCCCCGCCCTCGAGCCCGGCCGCCCGATGGCGGCGGCGGCGGTGGAGGCGACCCGCAACGCTGTTTGTCTTTTTAGGTATCTAAAGGAGTTTAGGACAGAGCAGTGCTCCCTGTTTTTGCAGCACAAGTGCACCCAGCACAGGCCATTTACCTGTTTCCATTGGCATTTCCTAAATCAGCGTCGCCGCAGACCCCTCCGCAGGCGCGATGGCACCTTCAACTACAGCCCGGACGTGTACTGCTCCAAGTACGACGAGGCCACCGGCGTATGCCCCGACGGCGACGAGTGAGTGGCCGGGCGGGCGGGGCTCCGGGCGCCTCCACCCTGGACGTGGCCGGGGCGCCTGCGGCTCCCGGTGCTTCGCGACACCTGGCACCTGGACACGGTCGCGTGTTCCCTGCGGTTCCAGTGACAAGTGATGGCGGTGGGGGGACGCTTCCCTGATTTTAGGCCAGTTCAGGAAGGGTTATGTGGTTGTCAGGTTCACCCTCGTGTCAGTCGAACCGCGCTGGCTTCGTTTCCCGCTTTCGATTCCGCGCAGTTCTCCAAATTGGCTGGGTCAGAACTGGCCCTTAGAGGCGCGGCTTTCAGGTGCGGGACCAATTCCTACCAGCTAGCTGGTCGCTTTCCGGGCAGCTTGTTGGAACATTGCTTCATAGTATAGGATGTATCTGGAACGTTTCTTTTCTTGATGTTTACATGTTTTTTAAAAAAATGATAAAGTTAAGTGCAGACTGCCATTTATGTGGCACTTTGAAAGTTTGAGAAGTCAAGGTTTTGTTTTGGTTTTTTTTTTTTAAATAAGTTTCCTAATGGTGTCATGAACAGATGTCTTTATTTTGAAATATGCACAATGGGAAAACAGGGAGAGTACTAGTCAGATTGTATATTCACATGATGAGCGGAAGGTGGCATCAGGAGGTTTTACTTTCTTCCCGTGGGCTGCTTGGGAGCACACAGGGCGGTGCATTCCTGCCTAGAGGTGAGGGGGCAGTTGCAGTCTTGGCTCCGTCTCCTGATCTTTTGAAGGGACCTGATTCTCTGGGGACCCTTCCTTTGGATGACTGCTCTCACCCCACCGCACACCAAGGCCTGCAAAGTCTGCTGTCCTTCATTTTTCAAAAACGTGCAGGCCAGGGAGTAGACTTTTGATCTGTGGTGATCACGTTAAGAACTTTAACACACTCGTTGAAAAGTTTTTCAGATCGGGAAACAGTGTTGTTAAGGCAGCTTGATGACCAAACTTCAGATGGTGTAGCCGGCCCATTTTGGTGAGGGTGGTGTTCAATTTCCGTGAAGTTCTAGGGATGCGACTATTTAATTGCTTTTTGAGCAGCTGCTTTCTGCAAACAGGTCTTTAGAGACAGGTGTTTGTCTAGCTGGGATCTGGGCTTAGCCTCAGATTTCCTGTGAAAATCAAACCCATCATCTCTCCAGACCAGGCATCTTGAGTTGGAAGTGGGGCCACTGCTGCCTCACTCTGGTTTGGGGGATCCCTAGACATGTGAAGACCAGTAACCCAGCTTGTCCTGTCTCAGAGTTGAGTTTGGGGGACTAATTGGCAGTGTTCGCTGGTGATGCCTTTAATGCACATAAAGAGAGCATCTTTTCATAGCTGCTTGGGTTCCCAAGTCAGGGTGCACTGATGTGGGGTGCCAGGGTGGTGTCCAGATCTTTCTGGGGTGACCAGCGCTGCAGTGGACACATGCCTGTGGGTGGTGTTTCAGAGCTGTGCTTGGGAAGTGATTAGATAATAAGCAATTATTTATTACAGAGATACTAGCGTGCAGTCCAAGTGGCTCACAGCTTATCATTGGCAAACCTAGGTGGGACTGGGATGCTTGTTCGGTGGTCTTGGTTTTGGACGTATCCTGTGTGTGTCCACACATAGTGAGAGAATCAGCCACATCTTAGTAAAGATTTTGTTTGTCACTTTCACGGAGCACGTGACGTGACTTGCTCCAGCCTTCAGGAAGTGTTTGGCAGGCTGGCACCCCGGGACTCTCCGCTTAGTAATTACCACTCGGCCCCGGGAGAGGGACTTCCCCTCAATGCACAGACGGCACGGCTGGAGCTCGTCCCACTGAGTTACGCGTTTGGGTTCATGCTGGTTGCCACGGGGTTTGTAAATAGGTAATACCACCTTGCAGAGCCAGGACAGGGCCTCTCCTTATATTTCAGTTTACTGGTTCTTAAAATTTCTGTTTTGGCCCTGTGCACTGCCAGCCTGTTCTGTTAAAACACGAATATGTGTCAAAGAGCAACAGACCCTTTAGCTGGTGTCAGGCGGAACCCAGCCCTCGTTGCTCTTGGCGCTGGGGCGGGGCACGCCCTGGTGCTGAGTCTGGGGCAGGAGGGGGCTGGGGACCCCAGGAGGGTTCACACCCAGCTGCATCCTCCCTCTGGCCTTAATGTCCTCTGTGCCCTCCCTGCTGCCCCCCTCAATGTCACCCCACCGTCACTGCCCCACTGTGGGCATGCCTGTCGTCACCTTTGCCCAGTGGTCTGTCTTCCTGCACCCCTCCCGTCCTCCCTCCCTCCCTGTGGTTGTGCCACCCCCGCCCCGAGGTCACTTCTCAGTGTCCTCCCCAGTCCTCCTTGGGCACCTCTGCAGTCACCCCTTTCCTTGGTGGTGGCCACCCACTGGCTGACAGCCCTCTGCCCACACGTGCCCATGGCATTGGGCCACCAGGTCCCTCTGTGTCCCGCCTTCCCTTCACCAAATGCCCTTTATTCTAGCGGACACGCTCCTCCCCAGCGTGGGGCACAGTTGGTCCCCCCACCCCCTTGGGAACCGCCCTGACGCCATTCACCGAGTGGGCTCCTTTGCCTCGGCGTGCGTGGGTGGCCACGTAGGGGCGAGGCCCGGCCAGCGTCCCAAGGACAGCGGCAGGCGCACGAGTGTGAGGCCCCCAGGGCCCAGCTGCAGCCCACGCTGCTCCCGCTCCCTACGCGGCCGCGGACCGTCAGGGCGCCGGGGTCTTCACGCCTGAACCCAGGTGTGGTTGGCGCCGCCAACTTCCACGAGAGCACATGTGAGCACCCCAGCTTCTGGGGAATGGTCAGGTGGTTTTAAATGGACGTCTGTCCTGATCAACGAGGAGGGAAGGCCTCTGTGGGGAGCCGAGGGTCCGTGTCGTGGGGAAGCGGGCAGAGCAAACCCTCTGACTGCAGCTGCAAGGTCACGGTGCCCCCAGCCCTGCAGGGAACAGGCTGTCTGGGCCCCGCCAGCCCCTCGGTGTTTCTGCTTTCAGTGGAAATGGCCTCACCCCCTTTGTGTGGCGCGGCCGTCCAGGTGGCGGTAAGATCTGTCTTGTCCTTTCCGGTCCCAGGTGGGCAGCCCCCCAGGGCCTCCGCTCCTGCGCATGGGGCGTCTGGGCACTGCCGGGAGCCACTGCTGGGTGGCCGAGGGGATGTGACTCAGTGGCCTCCACGTGTGTTCCACGGTGTCTGGCGGGAGGACGAGCGAAACGTCCTAGGGTCCGTGTCCAGGCAGGACCGACTGTTGCTGGCCCATCTTGCTGTCTGAGCCTGTTCCTGCTGAGGGTTCTGCAATGCTCTGACAAGTGCAGAGCCCTGGCACCGGGGCCCAGGTGCCCCTTCCCCGCGCCGCAGGGCGGTTATAGCCGTTGCTGCTTGACCTGGTGTCATGAGCGCACTTGGCTTGGGCGTCTGGGGTGAGGGGACCACCTAGAACGTCAGGGCACAATGTTCGAGAGTCAGGGGCTACTCGCAGCCCAGAAGACATGATTGTGCTGGTTCCAAGTTGCCCAGCTTAGTGGAATCGCAGCCTGGTGACTGAGCTGAGATCTGTGAGGGGCACATAGGAAAATGTGAAAACACCCCTAAGGCTAAGGCGTCTCTGCACCGACTCATCGCAGCGCGAGCCCCTCCTGCCTTGGGGTGAGGGTGGGGGACGCTGGGGCAGAGGGAGGTGGCCTCAGCCGGGGCTGGTGGGAGACGCCTCTGCCCGAGAGGAAGGAGGGCCATGTCGGGGTGTCCTCACCCTGCCCAGGGAGCCAGGGCAGCCTTGGCAGACGGGCTGGGGGTGCAGGGCCCACGTGGGGTGAGCTGGCCCTGTGTCCGGGGGTGGGGCCACACCGGAGACAGCCCCTCCAGCTCAGCCCTGGCCTCACCTTGCGCCCCATTGCTTCCCCCCTACCTTCCTTGCTCAGTCTGCACACCGTGCGGCGCCTCGGTGGTTTGTGTGCCGTGCTCTGCATCCTCCCTGGAGCCCGAGTCCTCGAGGGCTGGGAGGCCGTCAGGTGGCCCCGTGTGTTCCTCCAGGGCTCCTGGAGACGGGTCGGGAACCGTAAGCCCCTGGCGGGTCCCCCCTTCCTCCCAGGCTGGTCTTGGTTGCAGAGCGTGGAGCGTCGTGCTGGCTGCATCCGCGGTGCCGGTCGGTGGAGCCGTGTTTAATCCCACTGTTCTGGCTGCTCGTTGTTTTAGACAGGTTTGAGCACCATGATGTCTCCCTGAGCCCTGGGGCCCTCCCAGCCCCTCCCCGAAGGGGCTGTTGTGTTTTCTCTTAGGTGTCCCCTCTCGCCTCCAGGACGCCCTGAAGGTCAGGGCATTTTTTTTTCCTTAAACCTTCTCCAGTGTCCTAAGGTCGGGCCAAGCTTTGAGGCTGTGTAATGAGCAGGAGGCGGAGCCCTGAGTGGGAGAATCGCGCCCAGGTGGTGCTTCTGTGCTGGAGAGAGGGAGGCCTGGCCACCAGCGCTCCGGTTGCCATGGCAACGGCCCCGGAGAAGCAGCAAGATGATACTCACCTGAGAGGACCACGAGGGACATTTAGATTCAAAATCGGGGAGCTGGGGAGGGTGTGACCGTGGTCACTCTCCGTGAGCGCCCGTGTGCGTGCAGCCTGGCTGGCACCCGGCGGCATCCAGAGCATTTCCCCACCCTCCTTCCCCTCCAGCCTTTAGCAACGCCTCAGAGCCCTTTACCCCTCCCTGCCCGGGGGCCTCCCGTCCTGGCGCTGTGCCCACGCCGCCCCGTGGCGTTCTCCTGCTGAACCGACAGTCCAGTACACGGGTTTTTCTGAAGATTGGAGCCATTTTTTATAAAATGTCGGTCTTTCTATTAGCTTAGCTCTACTTTATTTTTTTGTTGTAGTCAAATATACGTAACAAAATTTACCATCTTCGCCACTTTCAGTGCACAGGTCAGTGGTGTTAGGCACATTCCTGCTGTGCAGCCTCAGCCAGCGTCCGTCTGCAGAACCGTCTCGTCCTTCCAGACTGAAACTCTGTCCCCACCGAACCCTAGCCGCCTCCTCCCATGATGTTGTTGTTTTTTGGAGACAAGGTCTCTGTTGCCCAGGCAGAAGTACAGTGGCCTCTTCACAGCTCACTGCAGGCTCCAGCCCCTGGGCTCAGGGATCCCCTGCCTCAGCCTCCCACGTAGCTGGGAATACAGGTGCTACCATACCCAGCTAATTTTTTAAATTTTTTGTAGAGACAGGTCTCACTGTGTTGCCCAGGCTGGTCTTGAACGCCTGACCTCAAGCAGTCCTCCCGCCTCGGCCCCCCAGAGTGCTAGGATTACAGGCGTGGGCCCCTGCCTGGCCCTATTTGTGTTTTTCTGCGGTGATCCCTGTGCTAGCTGTGTCCTGTCTTCTTGTTCGGATGCTGGTCACTCAGGTGTGTTCCGTCCCCAAATCCCCTGCACTGTACCAGGACGATCGGAGCACTTGTCTGCGTGTGATTCCGTCTCAACATACAAACACAGGAAAGGCCTCTTTTCCACCTGTCTTCCTATAATGGCTTTGTTTAAAATTGCAGTAAAATCTATGTAACTTAAAATTTGCTCCTTTTTTTTTTTACCATTTTGTCCGTATAATTCAGTGGCATTAAAATCACATTCTCAATGTTGTGCGACCATCACGATCTGTTTCCACAATTTTTTATCATCCAAAACAGAAACACCACGCACATTGAACCACAGCTCTCCACCCTCCCCCGCTGAGCCCCGTAACTTCTGATCTGCTGTAACCACCTTGGGAAAGGGAGATGGTGTATTATTTGTCTTTCTGTGTCTGGCTTTTGTCACCTAGTGCAGTGTTCTCTGGTTCATCTGTGTCAGAGTGTGTGTGTCAGGAGTTTCTTCCCTTTTAAGGCTGAATAACAATCCATTGTGTGGCCATCGCGGTGGCTCATGCTGGTAGTCCCAGCACTCTGGGAGGCCGAGGCGGGAGGATGGCTGGAGGCCAGGAGTTGGAGGCTGCAGGGAGCTGGGATCCTGCCACTGCACTCCAGCCTGGGCAGCGAGACCACATCTCCACCAGCAGCACCAACAAACGATCGACTGTATGGATGGACCACGTTTTCTTTTATCTCTTCGTCCGTGCTGGACACTGGGGTGGTCTCCACTATTGGCCGTTGTGAGTAATGGCGCAGTGAACGCGGGTGCACGAGTGTCTGTTCCAGACCCTGCTCTCGACTCCCGGAAAGGCGCTCAGGAGCGGAACCGCTGGGCCGCAATGCTGCTCTGGTTTCACTCTGGCCTCACCGGCTCCTGGGGCCCCTGGAGACCAGCGGGGGGGCTCCGTCTTCTGTCTCCCCCTCACGCCGTGGGGCTGGCTCCACGCGGGCGCTCTGGTTGTCTGGGTCGAGCTCTGAGCCAAGCTTCCCTTTCCTGACCTCGCAGAACGGGGATTTGAACTCGGCGATGGCTGCCTTAGCTTTGACCCGGCAGGTGCCCTGGGCAGGCGCGGGCCTTCCCCAGTGTTGCCTGACTGCAGGTGACGGTCTTTGTCCTTAGGTTTGGGGACTTGTGACAGTGGCCCCTGCCCTTCTTGGCCTTGCCTCTCGGGCTGCTTGGGGTGGTCTGGTCGCCAGCCTGGGCCTCCACACCGTGGCAGCTCAGGGTCCGTTGCTGTCTTCTCCCCTCTTCCTGCGTCTGTGATGCTGTTCACTGACCTGGGGGTGTCCCACGAGTGCCGGAACCTTCCGAGTCATCTCTGTTGCTGCTGCTGCCTCCCTGTGTGTGGGCTCCCGTCCGCCACGCCATGTCTTGCTCCAGGAGCTGCCTGTGACTCTCCCTGGGAGTGCGCAGCTCTGGGCCTATGTGGCCGTGGCCGTGTGGCCGTGTGGCACTGCCCCGCCTGGGCCCCTTCTCTGGCCGTTTCCCATGGTGCTCCAGCCCTGCCCAGGGCCCCTTGTCTCGCCCCGGCTGCTTCCCTGCCCCCTTCCCTCTTGGGGTCCCCGAAAGCACCAGGATGCTGGACAGGAGAGGTCCCCGTCCCTGCTCTGGTAGCAACTTGTCAGGAAAATGGCGCAGCCTTTGTGCGGGGCATGAACGTTATTGTTCTCTGTAAGTTTAAAAAGTCTGTTAAAAAAATTAGGCAGGGGCCGGGCGCGGTGGCTCACGCCTGTAATCCTAGCACTCTGGGAGGCTGAGGCGAGAGGATCGCTCAATGTCAGGAGTTCAAGACCAGCCTGAGGAAGAGCGAGACCCCGTCTCTACTAAAAATAGAAGGAAATTAATTGGCCAACTAAAAATATATAGAAAAAGTTAGCCGGGCATGGTGGCGCATGCCTGTAGTCCCAGCTACTCGGGAGGCTGAGGCAGGAGGAT
>CAUYRT010087044.1:0-28743 GCA_963574885.1 Lepilemur ruficaudatus | reverse complement strand
GTGATATCTCATTGTGGTTTTGATTTGCATTTCTCTGATGATTAGAGATGTTGAGCATTTTTTCATGTTTGTTAGCCATTGTTCTGTCTTCTTTTGAAAAGTTTCTGTTCATGTCCTTTGCCCACTTTTTGATAGGGTTGTTTGATTTTTTCTTGCTGATTTTCCTGAGTTCTAAATAGATTCTAGTTAACAGCCCTTTATTGGATGTGTAGCTTGAGAAAAATTTCTCCCATTCTGTAGGTTGTCTGTTTGCTCTTGTGACAGTTTCTTTGGCAGTGCAGAAGCTTTTTAGTTTGATCAGGTCCCATTTATTTATTTTTTGTTGATGCTGTGATTGCCTTTGGGGTCTTCTTCATAAATTCTTTGCCTAGGCCAATGTCTAGAAGAATATTTTCAACATTTTCCTCCAGAATTCTAATAATTTCACACCTAAGGTTCAAGTCTATTACCCAGCATGAGTTGATTTTTGTGAGAGGTGAAAGGTGTGGATCCTGTTTCACTCTTCTACATGTGGCTATCCAGTTTCCCCAGCACCATTTATTGAATAAGGATTTTCTTCCCCAGTGTATGTTTTTGTCTGCTTTGTCAAAGATTAGATGGCTGTATGAGTATGGTTTTATATCTGGGTTCTCTGTTCTGTTCACTGGTCAATGTCCCTGTTCTTGTGCCAGTCGTAAGCTGCTTTATTTACTATGGTTTTGTAGTATAGTTTGAGATCTGGTAAATTGATACCTCCCATTTTGTTTTTATTGCCTAGAATTGTTTTTGCTATATGGCGTCTTCTCTGGTTCCATACAAAGCGTAAAATTATTTTCTCTATATCTGTGAAAAATGATGATGGTATTTTAATGGGGATCACATTGATTCTGTAGATCACTTTGGGTATTATAGACTAAATAAATATCTTAAATGCAGTTTGTAACAGATCTCTTTGTGGGGTTTGAGGACCATCCCCTAATTTTTTAAGTTTGCATCTAATGTCAGGTGAAGCTTGGGAGATGAAATGCATAATGAGAAGAAAAATTTTCTCAGGGGTCATAGGGTCTAGGGTTGTATATTTTTGTAAGGCTTCGGTAAGCCTGGACAGGAAGAGAGCCAGATTTTTCCCTGTCCCTGTGTGATTTCTTTTAGTTTTTCATAATTGACTGCCTTGTGGGCAGCCTTTTTCAGGCCCACTAATGGGCATGTGATTATATGATTTCTCTTAGCCCATCCTTCTGTTTTCTCTTGAGTTCCTATTTGATAATTCCACAACAGGTCAGTTCTGGGAACACAGTCGTCCCCACTGGTTGGGCGGGGATGTGTCTATAAGTTTTGTCCCCATGTGCCTGGGCATTGAGCCAGACACTCTCCTTCTCTTCAGGAGATAAAGTAGAGGAAAGAATTGTGTAGAAATCATTCCACGTAAGAATGTACCATTAAGTTAGACATTCAAATTCTCTGATAAAAGCATAAGGATCAGTTGAGAAGGAACCTAGTCTTTTCTCTATCTGGGAGAGATTGAAAAGGGAAAAGGGAACATGTACTCACAATTCCTTCCACCCCAGCCACTTCCCTGAGTGGGTATAAGCCTCATGTGGTAGAATCTGCGGGTCCCGAGATTTGGGCAGAGTGATAGCGCATAGTCAAGGGGCTAAGGAGGGGGTTTGGAGCAGGTTCAGGTATTGGTGGAGGAGTTCTATATGGGGGAGGACTGAGATCTAAGGAATCAGGATCTGGAGTTTCTGGTGGTTTGGGGGCTGAGGGGGGAAGTTGGGAAAGGGGTTTAGTGTGTAGTAGAAAGATTTGTACCAGATTATAATTCTGGCAGAGAGCGAGTTGTGAGCAGAGAGTAAAGAAGGCTTGGACATAAGGGGTTTTGGATCATTTTCTATTGTGGTGACAAAAATTATCCAGATCTTGTGGTACGTTAAAGTCAAAAGTTCCATTTTCAGTCCACTGGGAATTATTGTCTAACTTATGTTGTATCCAAGTTGTATTATAATAAAAGATAAGTTGTTTTGGCTGACTTTCATCAGTAAGACCTAGCATTTTAAGGCTTTGGAGAAGGCACCCCAAAGGGGTAGTTTTAGGAGGAGTAGACTGAGAGTTTCCCATGTTCCTGGAAACTGTAGGGGTCACAACTGTAGGCCGATTCTACTCAATTCTAGATGTCCCCTAGAACGAGGAAATTGCACGGGAGTGACATGAGCATGTGAGTGTGAGTGATGAGTCAGAACAGGCATCCCTGTGTCCAATGAGGGCCCGAGGGGCCGAGAGTCCTCTCGTTTACCAGTAGGAATTTTGAGTTGAGATGAGTTGAGAAACGAAAGTGAGAGCGAGAGGTCAGGAAATGAGAACAAGCTTGTGAGCTCCCACTCACCAGGAACAGGATATCTCAGGGTGTAGATTTTGGAGGTCAGCAAGGAAGATCCCAGTCCAGTGTCTTTCTCTTAGCTTGGTTCAGTAGGGTCCAGGTTGACAATTACCTTACCTCAGCTGTGCTAGAGCACTCTGCCTATACTCCAGTATCAGAGACAAGTTAGAGAGGGGATCCCCGCATGGCTCAAGACTTCTCCCAGCCATCTTGTCAGAGACAAGGGAGGTTTGTGGCTCAAGGGGACATAATCAACCCAGGAGACTGGTTCCTCTCAATTTAGTCAAAGATCAATGGCAACCTTACCAGTGACCTAGGGACTCAGAAGAAGGAAGGATTCAGGAGTTAGCCCAGGACATTCTGCCACTGCCTACTGCTTCACGAGTTGCAAGCCTTGCCTGACTCAGAGGCCATGTCCACCCAGTGTGTCCTCCTGGGTTTCTGCACCAAATATTAGGTCCGGAGCCGAGAGAGACACACAAAGCCTCAAATGTAGCAAAATGTTGTTTATTCTGGGAATCTGGGTGCAGATGGGTGGAGGCCAAAGCGTATCTACCTTGAGGGAGGGGAAAGCCTTGGGTTTTATAGATGGTTTCTTAGGCAGGAGTAAGTACCTGGGCCAGAACAGCTGCTGTAATATATTTTTTTTAAACAACCAATTTCTGGGACCCCCAGGTCAGTCTCATCCTGTAGAGATAAGGGAGGATAGTTCTGTCCTTATCAGGGGAGATAATAATGCTGGCTGCAGCTATCTGTTAGCTTTACAACCTCTGGGGACTCTCCAGACGCCTGCAGCTGTTGTTTCACAAACCTCGGTTTCCCATTAATCACATTCTGTCCCATACATACTTTTAAGTTCCCACCTGAACAAACCTAACACCTGACCTTTGCTACAAGACAGAATGATCTAAAATTTCACTTAACAGCCACTATTCCTCACTCCACAGCACATACATTGGATTATAATAAAACCATTTTCCTTAGATGGACGTTCACAGCTATAAGTTTACCATCCAGCCAAAATTTTTCCCAACGGACTTTTAGATGGAACATTCCTATGTTGCAACAAAACTTTACAAACAAACACAGACAATGCAGAGAAGTCTCAACACAAAATGCCAGGCCTATCAAACAAATAGGAAAACCAAAGGGAACAATGCCACCTGTATTGTACCTCCACAGTGCCCCCAAATGCCCTTCATAGGGCTGGAAAGTTCAAACCTTCCCCAAATGGTGGCCTGGTTTCCCCCATTCCCTGGGGACCTCAAAAGAGCTCCAAGTTCCCGCCCCACTAAACCACTAGTTTTCCACCCACAAATGGTGCCTCTAAACCAAATGGGAAGTCTGGACCCCACCTCCCAACAAATGGGTGAAAACAGGATCTCGGTGTCCTGGCGAGCTTTACTTACAAATGACCATGGCTGTCATGACACTTCCCAAATATGGCTCCTTTACCTCCAAATCATCAGGTTGGTCAGAGCTTCATTCATCTGGAAAGAGAAATGTGGACCTTCCTGCAGTGAAGTTAAGCCCTGACAGCTGCTGGAAATCCATTTCTTTCTTACTCAAAGAGGTGATCCCCTTTTCCCATGGCTATTCCCACAGCTCCCTGCCTCTTTTGCAGGGTACCATTCTATCAGGAAGCCAATGGGCCCACCCAGGGAAGCCAAAATCTGTTCAATATTCCCCCGTCAGTTTTGTCCTTCCATATCTATGGGAGGAGGGACAACTACTCTGTTACAATTAGATCTGATAATTAACTGGCTTGGATCCAGTTAAACTCCTCATATGTCTTGCTGGGTAAGACAGAAACTGGCAGTAAATGACAATACTACAGGGGTTGTGAATGCCAGCTTTTGGGAATTCACAGGGATTTTTGTATTCTATTTTCTTTATTTCTTCTTGCATGTTTAGATTGGGGAAAATCATTGGCTAAGTTGATCATGGAGACCAGGGAGCCAAAGCCAACATTCAAAGTGAAAATGAGATTCTTGATTTCTAAAGAACTGAGTACAATACCTTCTGGCTACTCCTACCTATGCATGTATGAGTATTGGGCCCTGGAAGTAGTAAAGGCTTACAAAAATGGTGAAATCTTACTAAAGGCAATTTAAAATTATGGTGGAATGTTCCAAGTGAACTTCACTTTAAGAAGTGCATTTTAAAATGAGGCCTTCTGAATTAGTCTCATGCAGAGATGCCTATTGATGTGCAGAAGATGCTAAAAAGATTTCTATAATACTGTTCCCTCTCTTAAAAGTCTCTGTACAGAAGGCATATAGCTTAGTGACCAGTTGATAAGAAAAATCAAATCTGCTAACCTTTAGCTTAGTTGCTATCCTGCCCTGATGGTGAAAAGAAAGCTACCCTGGATAAAATGTTTACATAAGGTAGGCCCTCAGAACTATTGATGCCAAGTTCAGGCATAGAGAAGGCTTTTTGCTTGCCTATTTCTTAATGGGCTTCATTCACCCTGAAGTCAGTAATTTTAGCTAAGAAGCAGTAACTAAGTTTAAAAGGCAGCCTGCCTAAAATACACATTTCTGGAATTTAACTGGCTATCTTGAAACCCTTTGGTAAAAGAAATTTGCATCCATAGAGAAAATTTTCATTTGTAACACTGTCTGAGAGGGAGGGCTAGATTACTAGGAACTCTTACCTTTGTTTTCAATTTATCAAACGCATATTGCTTTTGTTTAAGACACTTTTCCTGGCCATCTTACCTTACCTGGACATTTAAGACAACTTTTTTCTCCTTAGTATGAAAAAAATTGTTATAATATTTAGGATTAAAGTCTTAGATCTGTGCTTTTGAAATAGAAATTTTCTACCATCTTTCACCTGGAAGTCA
This sequence comes from Lepilemur ruficaudatus, assembly GCA_963574885.1. Taxonomy (NCBI): domain Eukaryota; kingdom Metazoa; phylum Chordata; class Mammalia; order Primates; family Lepilemuridae; genus Lepilemur; species Lepilemur ruficaudatus. The sequence goes on along the minus strand of CAUYRT010087044.1, from coordinate 23,536 downwards.
TCTTTTTAAAAGGTAAATTGCTGCCAACCTAATAATTGCCTAGGTCAATAAAGCAGGTAATTAAAATATTGATAGTCTAAATGGGAAAAAAAGTATTTAAAATGTTGCAAATAATAATTCTTTATGAAAGCTATAAGATCTGCTTCTGTCTTTGTGTCTGTATGTCTATGTGTTTGTATATTATGTATGTGTGATATTTCACCACCAAAATATATAAAAGAGCTCTAAATAATTGGCTTAAAGAAAAGTAAGTGCTTAAATCACACATTTTATCAGGAAAATAGAAACTAGCTCAGATGCCTTTTAGTTCATGTGACTTTAGTAATCTTTGGTAAAATAAAACTAGTTTTAAAATTGTTAAAGTCTAGATGTTTTAAGGTCATAAAAAGTTGCTCACTGTCACCACCTCTGTTCAACATAATGATAGAAGTCCAAGTCAGAGCAATCAGGCAAGAGAAGGAAATCAAGAGTGTCCAAATGAAGAAAAAAGAGGTCAAACTATTGCTCTTTGCTGATGATATAATCTTATGTCTAGAAAACACCAAAGATTCTGCCATGAGACTACTGGAATTGATAAATAAATTCAGCAAAGTCTCAGGTTACAAAATCAATGTACACAAATCAGTAGCATTCCTGTACACCAACAACAATCAAACTGAAAGTCAAACAAAAGGTTCAAAACTTTCACAATAGCAACAAATAAAACAAAATACCTAGGAATATATTTAACCAAGAAGGTAATAGACCTCATGGAGAACTACAAAACACTGAGGAAGAAAATCACAGAGAATGTAAACATATGGAAAAACATATCATGCTCATGGATCAGCAGAATCAACATTGTTAAAATATCCTTATTATCCAAATTGATGTATATATTCAATGCAGTCTCCATTAAAATGTCAACATCATTTTTGCAGATCTAGAAAAAATAATTCTATGCTTTCTATGGAGCCAAAAAAGACTCCAAATAGCCAAAAAGACCTTAAACAATAAGAACAAATTGGGAGGTATCACTTTACCAGACGTCAAGCTATACTATAAGGCTATAGTAACCCAAACAGCATGGCACTAGTACAAGAACAGAGGCCTAGGCAAAGAATTTATGAAGAAGGCCCCAAAGGCAGTCGCAGCAATGACAAAAATAAATAAATGGGACCTGATTAAATTAAAAGTCTTCTTCACAGCCAAGGAAACAATCAATAGAGCAAATAGACAACCTACAGAATGGGAGAAGATATTTACATGCTAGTGCTAATAACCAGAGTTTACAAAGAACTCAAGCAAATCAGAAAGAGAACATCAAATGACCCATTAAACAGTGGGTCATGACATGAACACAAGGTTTTCCAAAGAAGATAGACTAATAGCCAAGAAACATATGAAAAATGCTCAACATCTCTAATCATCAGGGAAATGCAAATTAAAACCACAATGAAATATCACCTTACCTCTATTAGAATGGCTTTTTATGAAAAAGTCCCAAAACAACAGATGCTGGTGTGGATGCAAAGAAATAAAAATACTTATACACTGTTGGTGGGACTGAAAACTAATTGTAGTCCTATAGAAAGTAGTATGGAGATATATCAAAGAGCTAAAAGTAGACCTGCCACTTGATTTAGCAATCCTGCTACTGAGTATTTACCGAAAGGAAAAAAAGACATTTTATTAAAAAGACACTTGCAGTTGAATGTTTATAACAGCACAATTCACAATCATAAAGAGGTGGAAAGAAGCCAAGTACCAATCAATAAGTAAATGGATTAATAAAATGTGGTATAAGTATACCATGGAGTATTACTCAGCCATAAAAAATGATGAACTAATACCTTTTGAACAACTTGGATGAAACTGGAGACCATCCTCCTAACTGAAGTATCACAAGAATAGATAAACAAACACCACAGGTGCTCACTATTAAATTGGAAGTAAATGATCAAGACTATGTGTACATAATGGTAGTAAAATTCAATGGGAATCAAGTAAGTTGGGGGGGGAGAGGATGGGTAAATTCATACCTAACAAGTACAACACACACTATCTGGGTAAGGGACACACTTATAACTTTGACTAAAATGGTACAAAAGTAATTCATGTGACTAAAACATTTTTACCCCCATAATATTCTGAAATTAAAAAAAAAAACAGATTGCATGGATTTGTTTACAAGATTCTATTTAAATTACCTTTCATATTAATAATACACTAAGCGAAAAGTAAAATTTGGTTTTCTCTTTTCAGCAAAAAGTCTGTGTAATATTAATAAAGACGCAGTATTATATTTTTGTTTGCCTTTTGAGTAATTGCAAAAAAAGAGAGAAAGAGGAGAGGGAGACAGGTTCTTTCTCATGCTGTCTTTCTTAGTTCTTTTGATTGTTTGAAAAACTGAATCTCTTATCCATCAAACAGTAAATATTTTTGCTTTGCAAAGTCTTTGAATTATAACTTTGTCTAAATAAATGAATATTATTTTATAGCAACCTTTTACCCTATTTTGATTAAGTATTTTAAACCTTCGATATATTTGACAGGCTTCCCAAAATCAAATTTCAAAATCAAAATTTAGTCTTTTTTATCTCAAACTAACTTTGGAATGCTATAAATGGCCTCTGCAGCATCCAGAAACATAAATAATATTATTTGATATGTTAAACTGCATGGGAAACATTGTCAAATAAAAATAATGTTTAACTTTCTTTGAGTTATATTTTTATGAATATATTATTAATTTATGTTCTAAAATTATATGTTCTTAAAATTCTGGTATGTCTGGGTGTATACTGTCACCTATAAATATGAGTATTTTGTTAAATTTTTGTACACCACAGAAATAACCAAATTTCATTGTTGATTATGTATTTAACTATGACAATATTAAGTCATTGTCACAATTAATTGCTTAAGTCTGATGCAGTTTCTGAAAACTCTTTACAAGCAGATAAAATCCTAGGGTATTGTGTCTTCAAAAAGGTTCATGAAAAGGACCCTGACAAGTACTCTTAAAAGTTTCCAATAACTTTAGGGTCATAGCATTTGGACTTGAAGGAGCTCAGGTAATTTTACCTCAAAATATAACTCCTTGGTATTTTGAATTAAGGCCCTTAGAAATCAACAGGCCCATCGAAAGGGGATTTTCCTCTATCTGCATAACCATATGGACCCATAAAAAGAAAAACGGACTTCCCTTCCCTTCCCTGTTAACTCACCATATTGAAGGAAAGAAAATCAAGAAGGCAACGAGACATGGTCCAAATCATTTTAAACATAATACCTGTATCTCAGGTTAATTTATAAGTCGATCTGTTTCTCCTCACCCATTTGTTCTCCTACGTATCTATTCATCCTCTCCAGCACCTAAACAGAATTACCTCTACGCTTCATCTCTCCCCTCCCCTCTAAAAGGTATATATACATATATTTGTATCCCACTGGGATATTAGATAATCACTCCTTGATTCTTCCCATGCATGTGGTAAATAAACCTCTTCCTCTTATTAATCTGCCTTAATTGTGAGTTAATCTTTCAGTGAACTTTTAGGGGAAAAGGGAAGTTTCTCCTCACCCCTACAGACTAAGAATTTCCAGAACTCTAATAAAGAGATTGACTGAGTTATAAAATTACTAACATGAGCAGACAAGAATTAATTGAATACCAAGAAAATACTTTGTTAGATTTTCATTCAAAATCAACCAATACTGAAATTATTTACATATGCAATTTGAATGAATTCTATGGCCCAAGTCAAATTATCTATGGTAACCCATTTAATAAACAGTGCTATACAGCTGAATTAGAGAAACAAAGTTGGTATTTAAGAGGATGTAAATCCTGTGTTACGTGTGGACTCATGGAGAGCCTGGATGGCCACCTGATCCTTATTGTGTTTTTAAAAAGTTCCCATTATTAAAAGCTCTGCATTCCATGACTCATCATGGGAGAGAGAAAATAATCCAAACCAAATGTGTGTGGGTGGGTGCGTGTGTGTGTGTGTGTGTGTGTGTGTGTGTGTGTGTAGGCATGGTGACTGTGTTAAATTACTAAAATGGTTTATCTCCCATGTCTGCTTTGTCAAACTCATAGTCCTGGGATGACAATACAATCTTCAGGTACATTTCTTCTACCTGATTGGCCACTTAAACATTTATAGAGGTATTTCATTCAATTTTTATTTTCATTGCATGTTTTCTTTTTGTATAGAAACTTCCCCATGCAAGAGGACTGATGCTATTAAAAGTAGCTAAAAGGTTATTAAGAAATGTATTTTCCTCATGGGACAGTCCTGGAGAAATTCTCGGGGTTAGAGGTATTTGTTTTACTGGACAAGTTGTAAAATAGTTAAAAATAAGGGTATTATAGATAATAATAGCATTAGGCAAAGCTAACTCAATTGACTGGATTGCCTTCGTCAAAGTTACACATTGATAATAATCAGATAAAATCCAACAAAAAACTTAAGTTGATGCCTTATGAAATAGTCACTGGAAGGCCTATGCACCTAATAATAGAACTTCTTGTATCTTCTGCTACTAAACTCTGGTATGACTAAACACTGTAAGGGTTTCATGCAAAAGTGTACTTTCACCAGGTAAAGAATGCTTTTCATGGTCCATTGACTGAGGGCAATCAACCCCTTCACAATCTAGAATACAGAGGTTGGATCTTCTGAGGACAACATCAGAAAGACTGCCCTTGCAACTCACTCCACAGCAAAACCTTGAGACCCTGAACTTTGGGTTCATAATATCACAACACAGAAGGACTCCTCCAGATTCTTGGCACTGTATAGCCATTGGGGACCTTAAGGGAAAACCAACCAAGGAAGTTTCTCTCCAGGAGTAGGTGGTATCCTAGGTGTGGAAAGCTTTCTCTCAAGATTATGCTTCAAGACTACTCTGTGGGCCGGGCGTGTTAGCTCACGCCTATAATCTTAGCACTCTGAGAGGCTGAGGCAGGAGGATTGCTTGAGTTCAGGAGTTTGACCCCAGCCTCAGCAAGAATGAGACCCCCTCTCTACTAAAAATAGAAAAAAAAAAAATAGCCAGGTGTGGTGGTGCAGGCTTGTAGTCTCAGCTATTTGGGAAGCCAAGGCAGGAAGATGGCTTGAGCCCAGGAGTTTGAGGTTACTATGAGCTAGGCTGATGCCACAGCACTCTAGCCTGGGCAACAAAGCAAGACTCTGTCTCCAAAAAAAAAAAAAAATGCTTCTCTATGATTATGAGACTTTTGTCTCTGTTTTTACATTGCTTTTCCTCTATAAACAATAGAACTGAAAAAGGGGTCTCTTGTATGCACTCATGGGGTATACTTTAATTGTGGAAGATTTTGCAGCCAACCTTATACATCGACAAACTTATGCCTTGATAGATGAAAAATGAAGGGCCAATATGGGTAAAACATTGTTAATGGTACTTCTGGTTTCCTCATACTCAGTCAGAAACAGAACATTGGTCCACTCCTGTTAACTTACATTGTAGAATAAAGAAAACATGGCCACAAGGCCTTCACTCTTCTGGATGGACATCATTTGTTGGGTCTCTGTTTCTGTGGTTTGGAATAACTGAGGCAATGATTTAAAATATATCCCTCACAATAGGCTCTATAGCAGATTCTACTGCAAAGGCTATGGTTACACAAAAGATTTTCAATTTTCTTGCTAAAGTTATGCTAGGTAATAGAATTGCTTGAGATTACTTACTGGATAAACAGAGAAGTATCTGTGCAGTTTCTGACATTTACTGTTGCACATGGAGACATGCATTGGGTATATAGATTTAATTATAGGGGATTAATGAACAGGCTGCTTGGTTGAAATGAGTAGATTCCTTGTATATTTGATTTTAGTTGGTTTGGTTTATGGGGACCATGGCTAAGGAGCATACTCCAAATGCTTGGTATTATCTTCCTCATAATAGTGGTGTCCCTTAAACTGGAATGGCAAAAAATAAAAAAAAAATGTGTGACCATGAGGACACTGTAACCATGAGTGACTTGCTGAGACTAGAAATTAAAAATGATGGTAACTTGTACTGAAGCCCTAAATTTCAGTCACACTCTCATCTACGTGAGAACCTGACCAAAAGGGGAGAACCTTTAAACAAAATTATGGGAGGCCATTGTTTTGGACTGAGTTTGTGTACTAAGCCCCAACAGACCAGACCAAACCAAAATGGAGTCACTCATACTGAATGCAACATAATCAATCTGAAATCTAAGGAAACAGATAAATTTTAAATCTAAGGAAACAGATAAATTTTAAAACAGATCAGGTTTTGTTTTTCTCCTGAAAATGAGAGATTCCAACACAAGGACATACCCTACACCCTAATCCTTAGCAACAGGAAAAAAAAGAAAAAGTTAACCTGAAGCTGTTGTTACCACCTCAGAAAACCCACTATTCTGCTATTTACCAGTGAGATTTTAGGTACATTTAAGTACATTTACAATATTGACAGTGTAACATCTATGCCTGAAGTCTTGGTCAATCTCTCAAAATTGGGAGGTTGACCAAAAGAGGAAAATTGTGTTGCCTCCTTACATATAAGTTGAGCCTAACGGTTTCTCTGTACATAGTGAACTATAACCTAACTGGATGTATAAACAAGCTGTAACCTATTCTTGTGCCAGTCACCAAGTTTTGGAAAAGTAAATTTAATGCTGAGCTCTAACAAATACAGCTGTTTCTGTACCTCACTTCCATTTTCTGTGGATCACTTTCCTTTTTCTGTCCATTAATCTTCTTCTACCATCTAGCAGCTCTGGAGTCTATCTGAACCTATTCTGGTTCAGGGTCTACCTGATTTGTGAATAGTTCTTTGCTCAATTAAACACCATTAAATTCAATCTATCTAAGATTTTCTTTTTCCTTTTTTTTTTTTTCATTTTAACAGAATCAAAGGACATAATGAGTGACTAAAAAGACAAACTATGGAATGGAGGAAAATATTTGGAAATTATATATCTGATAATAACTTACTATCCATAATATATAAAGAACTACAACACAGCAATGAAAAAAACAACCTGATTAAAATATGGGCAAACAATTTGAATAGGTATTTCTCCAAAGAAGATAAACAAATAGCTAACAAGCACATGGAAAGATACAAGATGCTCAAATCAACATTATTAATTTTTTTTTGAGACAAAGTCTCACTGTGTTGCCCAGGCTAAAGTGCAATGGCATCAGCATAGCTCACAACATTCTCAAACGCCTGGGCTCAAGTGATGCTCCCGCCCCAGCCTCCCGAGTAGCTAGGACTACAGGTCTGTACCATCACACCTGGCTAATTTTTTCTATTTTTAGTTTTCCAGGTAATTTCTTTATATTTTTAGTAGAGATGGAGTCTTGACCCTGCTGAGACTTATCTCGAACTCCTGAGCTCAAGCAATCCTCCTGCCTCAGCCTCTCAGAGTGCTAGGATTACAGGCATGAGCCACCATGCCCAGTCAACATTACTAATTATTAGGAAAATGCAGATCAAAACCACAATGAGATATTTCCTCACAGTAATTAGGATGACTATCCAAGAAAAAAAAAAGAAAATAATGAATGTTGGTGAGGATGTGAAGATATTATGAAGATATTAGAATGCTTTTGCACTGTCACTGTAAATGTAAAAAGGTTCAGCCTCTAGGGAAAAATTTGGTGGTTCCTCAAAAAATTAAAAATATAATTATCATATGTACAGCAATTCTATTTCTGGGCACATAACCAAAATAATTGAAAACAAAATCTTGCTGAGATATTTGTTCACTCATGTTCAAAGTAGTGTCACTCACAATATCCAAATAGTGGGCACAACGTAAGTGTCCATCTGATGAGTAGATGAAAAAAAATGTGGTATTACATACAATGAAATATAATTCAGCCTTCAAAGAAAGGAAATTCCAACACATAATACAGCATGGATGAACCTTAGAGCATTAAGCTAAGTGAGACAAATCAGCCACAAAAAGATAATTACAGTGAGATTCCCCTTTTCAAAAGTACCTAGAGTAGTCAGATTCTTAGAGGCATTAATAAAATGGTAGTTGAAAGGGGCAGAGAAGGAAATGGGGAGTTGATTAATGGATACAGAGTTTAAATTTTGCAAGATGAAAGAGTTTGGGAAATTGGTTGCACAACAGTGTGAATGTATTTAATCCTACTGAACTTTACACTTAAAAATGGGTAAGATGGAGGCCGGGCGCGGTGGCTCACGCCTGTAATCCTAGCACTCTGGGAGGCCGAGGCGGGTGGATTGCTCAAGGTCAGGAGTTCAAGACCAGGCTGAGCAAGAGCGAGACCCATCTCTACTATAAATAGAAAGAAATTAATTGGACAACTAAAAACATATGTAAAAAATTAGTCGGGCATGGTGGAGCATGCCTGTAGTCCCAGCTACTCGGGAGGCTGAGGCAGAAGGATCGCATCAGCCCAGGAGTGCGAGGTTGCTGTGAGCTAGGCTGACGTCACGGCACTCTAGCCCAGACAACACTCTAGCCCAAGCAACACAGTGAGACTCTGTCTCTGAAAAAAAAAAAAAAAAAGAGAAAGGACTGGCTGGGGAGTGGAAGGCACAGATCAGTAAGGAACAGCTGATGAGAGAGTGGGTGGTCCACACTGCTCCTGAAGGGAGACTGGGAGGCACCTGGGAAGCTAATGTGGGTACCCTGAATGAAGCCATTCTTGGGTAGTGTGGACTCTGTAAGGGAGAAACCAGTAGAAAGGAAGAAAATAAACCAGAGAGAAAAGGATTCTTCAGAAAACAGTGTTCAAATGCTGTGACCTGTATACATTTTGTTGTTTATGTATATATTTTATTGTTTCATTTATTTTCTAAAAATGGTTTTGAATAAAAAGGGAAGACTAGCTAACCAATTTGTGAGTTTATGAATTTGTTTGCAGCATATTGGGAATTAGTAAGAATAATACTTAGAATATGCATGGTCTTTTACTATTTAAAAAAAATTCTCCAACTCTTTCACAAATGATGTTTTACTTGATCTAGTGACTTTCTGCTTCACCCCTTTCCCTTCAACAACCACACACACACACACACACAAGCACATACACACTCCACACTCCTGCCAAACACCATTTTCAGGACATTGTTTCTCAAACTATCTGAGGTGAATTACTAGTTTTTCTTTTCCAAGTCCATCCTGAAGTCATACCTTTATAAAATACAACAAAAATGAAGTACTAGAAACATGAAATAAAAGACATAAAAAATACAGGCTAAATTTTCTATTCTTAGCTTCAACACATATAAAACTACTCTGACATATTGCTTTAAAAGTTTCTAAATCTTACTCTCAATTTATTACTTATTTTCTGCAGACTGGTAAAAAGTTTGTTATTTGGCACTACCCCTTGGACCACACTTGGAATAGCATTGCCTTAGATGCATGAAGATTCATCTATTTAGTGTGTTGTATGAGTATCCCTTATCCAAAATGTCTGGGATCAGAAGTGTTTCTGGTTTTGAGTTTTTTCAGATTTTGGAATATTTGCATATACATAATGAGATATCTTAGGGATGGAACCCAAGTCTAAACGCTAAATTCATTTATTTTTCATGTATACCATATATAGTCTAAAGATAACTTTATACATCATTTTTAATAATTTTGTGAACAAAACAAAGTTTGTGTACATTGAACCATCAGAAAACAAAGGTGTCACTGTTCAGCCACCTGTGTGGACAATCTGTAGGTTGTTTGGCATCACCATCATTCCTGACTCTGAATTTGTATGCTACTGAGAGTCAGTCAAGGTTTCCAGTGGACTCTTAATACCTCAAACTCCTGGCCTCAAGCAATCCTCCTGTCTCGGCCTCCCAGAGTGCTAGGATTACAGTCGTGAGCCACCATACCAGGCCTCCAGTGGACTCTTGGGTTAAAATAAAAATATATTGGAGATCTGCAAATGAATATCTAGGAATATTTATCTATAATATCCAATGTTATTTGTTTATTTTTATTAAGACAGGGTCTCATTCTGTCACTCAAGCTGGAGTACAGTGGCCCGATAACTGCAACTACAAACTCCTGGGCTCAAGCAATCCTCCCACCTCAACCTCCCTAGTAGCTCGGACTATAGGCATGGGCCACCACGCCTGGCTAATTTTGTGTGTGTGTGTGTGCATGTATAGAGACAGGTTCTCATTATGTTGCCCAGGCTGGTCTTGAACTCCTGGTCTCAATTGGTCTCCCTGCCTCAGCCTCCTGAAGTGCTAAGAAGTACTAGGATACAGGGATGAGCCAACACTCCCAGCCCTAATGTACATCTACTTGGTATGTTTCCTGTTAAGAAAATTCTTTTTATTCTTGAATAAATCTTATAAGACAGATATATCCCTATGTTTATAACAATTACAGTACATTGTTATAAAAAAGAATGAGCTGGGCCGGGTGCGGTGGCTCACGCCTGTAATCCTAGCACTCTGGGAGGCCGAGGCGGGTGGATTGCTCAAGGTCAGGAGTTGAGACCAGCCTGAGCAAGAGCGAGACCCGTCTCTACTATAAATAGAAAGAAATTCATTGGCCAGCTAAAAGTATATATAGAAAAAATTAGCCGGGCATGGTGGCACATGCCTGTAGTCCCAGCTACTCGGGAGGCGGAGGCAGAAGGCGCGCTGGAGCCCAGGAGGGGGAGGGTGCGGGGAGCTAGGCTGACGCCACGGCCCTCACTCTAGCCCAGGCAACAGAGCGAGACGGTGTCTCAAAAAAAAAAAAAAAAAAATTTCTAAAGCAATACTAATTTGTTATGGAGATATTAGAAAATTCAAATGAACAAAAAGATGACCACCAGATGCAATTAGAATTAACACTTTGATTTATATCCTTGCAGTTTGTCTATCTATAATGAACAAATAAATATTAAAAAATAGAAAACCACAAAATGCTATTTTATAATCTGCTTTTTCTTTCTACTTATCTATATAGTATGAACATAATTTTATGAAATCAAATCAATTTAAAGCATTGTTCAGTAGATATTTATTGGGTACTTAACATGTATTAGACACTATGCCAGACATAAGTACCAGGGAAACAGTGGTGAACATTTTTAATGGCTACATTATATTCTATTATATGTATGTATCACAGTTAATTTAATCACAATTCTATCATTGTGTTTTTGAGCTGTTTTCAAAATGTTAAACAGTGCTGATTCTTAGAATTATAATACAGTAGAAATCATTAATAGCTTAGAATCTTTGTTAATTGTACATGGTTGAGACCATGATTAAAGTTTGTCTAAGAATAGATAAGATTGTCTCAAAAGGCTTACATTATTTTTTTATTAGTTAATTATTAAGAAAAAAGTATAGGAAAAATTGTTGGTAGAAAAGTTATACTTGAAATTTGTTTGCTCCTTATATACAATATTGGAGCAAGAGATCTAGATTTGCAACTTATTGACCGTGAAGTTGTAGCAGAGGTTTTTCTGGAGCTTTAGTTGTTTATTTTTTTTCTTGCCTTTATTAACCATGTGATGTTTGAATTTAAACAAACTCAACTATTAAAAAAAATTTGGAGAGTATATAATACAAAAATGGAAATCTTACCACTCAGAGATAATCACAGTTAAATATGTTTTGTGTGTATGTCTTTCCATGTTTCCTTCTTTTATCTTTTTTTAAAACCACTTTATTGAGGTATGATTGACATATAAAAGCTGTACATACTTAGAGTATTCAATTTGATGAATTTGGAGATAAGTATACACTCAGGAAGCTATTACCACAATCTGTACCATAAACATGTCTATCCCCTCCAAAAGTTTCCTCTTGCCCTCTTTATTTATTATTATTAATATTATTTTTTGTTTTAACACTTAAAATCAACCCTGTTAGCACATTTTACAGTACAGTATTGTTAACTATAAGCACCATGCTGTACAGTAGATCTCTAGGACATGTTCATCTTGCATAGCTGAAACTTTGTACCCTTTGATTAACAGCTGCCCATTTCTTTCGTCCCCTAGCTTCTAGCAACCACCTTTCTACTCTTTGCTTCTATGAGTTTCACTATTTTAGAGACTTCATATAAGTAGTGTCATGTAGTATTTGTCCTTCAGTGTCTAGTTTATTTCACTTAGCATAGTATCTTCCAGGTTCATCCTTGTTGTTGCAAATGGCAGGCAGGATTTCTTTCTTTTTAAAGACTGAATAATATTCTATTGTGTATGTGTGTACGTATGTGTGTGTATGTGTGTGCATCTCACATTTTTTAATCCATTCATGGAACCTGGAATCATCTTAAAGACTTGCTCACTCACTCGTCTTGATATCTATGCTGGAAAGACTCAAACATCTTGGTGCATCTGTGCATGTGTCTCTTTTTTAGCCTCTCTATGTGATCTTCCCAGCTTAGTGACTTCAGAGTATCCGGATTTCTTACTTACTGGCTCAGGCTTCCAAGGTGTCTGTACTTAAAGAGAAAGAGAGATAGGGAGGGAGGTAGCAAGAGTGTTAAGAGAGTGAGGGGAGGAAGGGAAGGAGAGTGCAAGAGTATGTACAAGCCAGGACGAAGCTATATTGCCTTTTAAGACTGGCCTTGGAAGTCACAGGCCTGCCCATATTCAAGGGGAAGGAACATAGTTCTCCTGTTGGAGGATTGTCAGTGGTCAGTGTCACATTTTAAGAAGAGCATGTGGTCCCCAAAATTGTGGGATCAGAAAAAAAAAAAGCATATGGAATGAAGAATATTAGTATGGCCGTGTTTGGAAAATAAAACACACCACAGAATCCAGTATAGGCTAAATAACCTACTTATAAAGGATCTATGAGTGTAAGTAGCCTGAAGCCCTTGCCTTACCCCCTGAGAAAGCAACTGTTGTTTCCTAATTAAAATAGGAGGCAAATGATTGATTTAGAGATAATATTTTCTTTTGCAGATGAAGAATTATAAAGAGGCTCCTTTTAATACAGAATAGCAGTAAATAATTAAGAAGTTACTGGTATCCAGAAGGATTAACTTTATCCCTCGGAGGTGCTAGTGAAACAAAAGTGTTGAGATATACTTTCTTCAAAGTTATTCTGTCCTCTAGACTTAAGCTTTTTTCTTTTTTCTTTCTTTTTTTTTTTTTTTTTGTGACCCAGTCTGTCTCTGTTGCCCATGCTAGAGTGCTCTGGCGTCTGCCTAGCTCACAGCAACCTCCAACTCCTGGGCTCAAGTGATCCTTCTGCCTCAGCCTCCCAAGTAGCTGGGACTACAGGCATGTGTCACCATGCCCAGCTAATTTTTTCTATATATTTTTAGTTGTCCAATTAATGTCTTTCTATTTTTAGTAGAGATGGGGGAGTCTCGCTCTTGCTCAGGCTGGTTTCGAACTCCTGACCTTGAGTGATCCGCCCGCCTTGGCCTCCCAAAGTGCTAGGATTATAGGCGTGAGCCACCACGCCTGGCCTAAGCTTTTTTCTTATTGAAATAATTTTATGAGTTGTTACTTGTTGTATTTGATATAGTGCTTATTATATATTTTGTAGGCTGAACTTGAAGCTTAATCATTTATAACTTTATTTTAGTGTGAAAGTTAGATATTTAAGTTTTGAAAAACTGATTTCAAACTTGTGGTTATGATCTATGCATTCATTTTTTGTTTACTCAGCCTCACACTCTGGTGAATAAGATAGGGACTTCTCTTCAAGGAGCTCTACAGTCTGGAGACAAAGACAGACATAGAGACAAATAACTATAATATTAGATAATATATATAATATAAATTAATATAATATAAATGTACCAAATACTAATACCTAGAGAAAAAAATGCTATGGTGTTGGGATGATGGTTATGTGGATAAAAGAAGAATTTTGAGAAGAACCTGTAGTACTTCACAAGGGAGAAAGAGAAGAAGGGCATTCTAGATTGAGGGAGCAGTATATACAAAGGTCTAGAGATATAAAATAATATGACATGTTTGAAAAAGGTTGAGTAACTCAATGTGGTCAGGTTATAGAGTTTTTGATGTGTGCATGATGTGAAAGAGCCCACATCATAAAGAGTTTTATCCATAAATAATGGGTGCCATTGTTGTATTTTAAGTATTGGAGCCATAATTAGATTTATGTGTTAGAGAAATCTGGGGCTTGCATTTGAAAGATTAGAAGAAGAGACTGCAGACAAGAGAATAGTTAAGAAACTGTGGTGATTCTTCATTTATCTACTTTTCTCCTCAATGAGAGGTGTTTTATAAAATTATATTTATTAATAATTGCGTATAACTTAAGAACTGAATTTAAAACTCTTTAAAAACTGTTAGCAAAATTATAAGGCAGGGTAATATAATGGTTCTGCTAGCTGATTCAGCTCTTATACATAGTTTGATTAAACTGATTATTTTTTCATCCTAGTTTCAGATAAGAAAGATGTTAAATGCAAAACCAGAAAATGTTCGCCTTCAATCATCACTGTCCAAATTGAGAAGCTCAGAACGCTGGGATCTCTCTTTGCAAGGGGTAAATAAAATTAATATCTTTTTAGTGTATAGTTTTATTTGATGTGTTTGAAATATTTTAATAAATTTGAATTTTTATTTTCATGTATGTGAGCTCTTTTTTTTTATTTTCTTGTGTTAACTGCAGATTTTTAGTTTATTTTTGATGTATATGCCAAAGCATATATGTCAAAGCATCGTTTCAGTATATTTCAAGTTGAAACGATCTTTTGAGTTTATGGTGTTCCTCAGTTGAAATCTACGTATACATTATTATTCATGGTTGATATTTCTCCATGAAATTTAAATCTCATTATTGTAAAATAAATTACATTTTAAGTTTACTAAAATTTTAAGCTTGGTAAAATAATCTGTTTGTTTGCTCTTTACCCATTTTTTAAGTTTGAGAGAATATCTTTTAGTGGTTAATAACTATATTTCAAAAGATATTTTGATTTTAAATCTGGACTTTCTTTTTCTTTGCTTTTCTTTCTTTTTTTTGCAGGGATGGGGGTGGGGAAGAGTAGTCCTCTGTCGCCTAGGCTAGAGTGCCATAGCATCAGCCTAGCTCATAGCAACCTCAAACTACGGGGCTCAATGGATCCTCCTGCCTCAGTCTCCCGAGTAGCTGGGATTACAGGCGTGCACCCCCATGCCTGGCTAATTTTTTAAAATTTTTTATAGAGATGAGGTCTTGCCATTGCCCAGGCAGGTCTTGAACTTCTGACTTCAAGTGATCCTCCTTCCTTGGGCCTCCCGGAGTGATAATATTACAGGCATGCGCCACTGTGCCCAGATTTATTTGTAATCTTTATTGACATGTAGCCACATTGAACAGGCTGCACAGATCTTAGGTGTATAGTTGGATGAGCTCTGACTAGAGTAACATATGCACCTGATATCCCAATTATGAAATAGAGCATTGTCATGTTCTAGAAAGTTCCCTCGTGTCCCTTTCCATTGTATCTTTTCCTCACCTTCTGCCTGTGCTGCCACCTTGCTTCTGGAAGCTAGTCTTTTGATTTCTATTTCTACAGTTTTGTCTGTTCTTAAACTTCATAAAAATGGAATCATATAATATGTATACACTTTTGTGTTTGGCTTCTTTTCACTCAGTATAATGTTGCTGAAATTCATCCATGTTTTGCATCTGTCAGTGGTTTGCTCCTTTTTCATTGCTATGTAATATTCTGCTATGTAATCATAACTCTATTTATCTAATTCTCTGTTGATTGACTTTTGGGTTTGGTTTTTTTTTTTTTTTTTGAGATAGGGTCTTGCTTTTTTGCCCTGGCTAGAGTGTCGTGGCATCAGTCTAGCTCACAGCAACCTCAGACTCCTGGGCTTAAGCAATCCTCTTGCCTCAGCCTCCCAAGTAGCTGATACTATAGGCATGCGCCCCCATGGCTGGCTATTTTTTTCTATATATTTTTAGTTGTCCAATTAATTTCTTTCTATTTTTAGTAGAGACAGGGTCTCGCTCTTGCTCAGGCTGGTCTCGAACTCTTGACCTCAAGTGAACCTCCCGCCTTGGCCTTCCAGAGTGCTAGGATTACAGGTGTGAGCCACCGCACCCGGCCTTGGGCTTGGTTTTAATTTGTATTTTTTGATGACTACTGATGTTAAGATATTTTCAAATGTTGATTTGCCATTATATATCTTCTTTTGTGTCTGTTCATATTTTTTATCCTTTCGAAAATAAATTTTATGGAGGATTAATTTACATTCTATTCCATTCATCCATTTTAAGTATTCTGTGAGTTTTCACAAATGTATATACTTTGCAACCACCACCATAATAAAGATGTGTGTGTATGTGAGGGAGAGAGAGAGCAAGAGAGAGAGACAATTTGTGCAGTCATACAGTGAAGATATTTTGGGTTTGGTTCCAGACCACCGTAATAAAGCAAATATTGCAGTAAAGTGAGTGACATGATGTTTTTTTGTTTCTTGGTACATATAAAAGTTATGTTTACACTATACTGTAATCTATTAAGTGTGTAATAGCATTGTATCTAATAAAAATGTACATGCTTTCATTAAAAATACTTTATTGCTAATGATCATCAGAACCTTCCATGAGTCATTATCTTTTTGCTGCTGGACAGTCTTGCCTCAAACTCGATGGCTGCTGACTGGTTAGGGAAGTGGCTGCTGAAAGTTGGGGTGGCTGTGATAATTTCTTAAAATAAGACAACAATGAAGTTTGCCACATCAATTGACTCTCCTTTTCATGAAAGATTTCTCTGTAGTGTGCAATGCTGTTTGATAGCATTTTCCCCCACAGTTGAACTACTTTCAAAATTGAAATCAATTCTCTCAAACCCTGCCACTGTTTTATCAACTAAGTTTATGTAACATTAGAATGTTTGCTTTCCTTTGCTGTCATTTCAACAGTGACAGCATCTTTGCCAAGAGTAGATTCCATCTCAAGAAGCTACTTTCCTTGCTCCAAAAAAAGCAGTTCTTCCTCTGTTCAAGTTTTATCATGAGATTGCAGCAGTCAGTCACATCTTCAGGCTACACTTTTTTTTTTTTGAGACAGGGTCTCGCTCTGTCACCCAGGCTAGAGTGTAGTGGCATCATCATAGCTCACTGCAACCTCAAACTCTTGGGCTCTAGCGTTCCTCTTGCCTCAGCCTTATGAGCTGGGACTACAGGCATGCACCACCATGCCCAGCTAATTGTTCTGTTTTGTTTGTAGAGATGGGTTGCTTGTACTCTGGCTGGTTTCAAAGTCCTGGCCTCAAGTGATCCTCCTGGCTCAGCCTCCCAAAGTGCTAGGATTACAGATGTGAGTCGCCATGCCCAGCCCAGTCTCCATTTCTAAATCTAGTTCTCTTGGCTGTTTCCACCACGTCTGTAGTTACTTCCTCCACTGAAGTCTTGAACCCTTCCAAATCATCCATGAGGTTTGGAATCAACTTTTCCTTCCAAACTCCTATTAATGTTACTATTTTGACCCCTACCGATGAATTGCAAATGTTCTTAATGGCATATAGAATGGTGAATCCTTTCCAGAAGGTTTTCAATTTACTTTGCCTAGATCTATCAGAGAAATCTTTGTATGGTAGCTATAGCTTTATGACATGTACTTCTCAAATAATGAGACTTGAAAGTTGAAATTACTCTATCCATGAGCTGCAGAATGGATGTTGTAACAGTCTTGAAAACAGCATCATTAATCTCATTGTACATATTCATCAGAGCTCTTGAATGACCAGGTGCATTGTCAATAAAGAATGAGCAGTAATATTTTTTTTTTTTTTGAGCAGTAATATTTTGAATAATTTTTTTTCTGACCAGTTGTTCTTTAAGGTGGACATTCAGTAAACCATGCTGTAAACAGGTGTGCTGGCATCCAGGCTTTATTGTTCCATTTCTAGAGCACTGGCAGAGTAGATTTAGCATAATTCTTAAGGGCCCTAGGATTTTTAGAATGATAAATGGACATTGATTTCAACTTAAATTCACCAGCTGCATTAGCCCCAAGAAGAGAGTCAACTGCCCTTTGAAGCTAGACATTGACTTCTCCTCTCTAGCTGTGCAAGTCTTAGATGGTATCTTCTAATAGAAGGCTCTTTCATCTGCACTGAAAATCTAGTGTAGCCTTCTTCATTAATGATATTAGCTAGATCTTGCTGTAGCTTATGTGTCAGAACTTGCTCCTTCACCTGGCACTTTATGTTATAGAGATGGCTTCTTTCCTCAAACTTTATGAAACAGCCTCTGCTAGCTACCTTACCTCTCTCATCCTTCATAGACTTGAAGAGAGTTAGGGCCTTGCTCTGGATTCAGCTGTGGATTAAGAGAATGTTGTGGCTGGTTTGATCTTCTATCCAGGTCACTAAAACTTTCTTCCTATCAGCAATAAGGCTGTTTTGCTTTCTTATTTGTGTCATGTGTTCACTGGAGTAGCACTTTTAATTTCTTTCAAGAACTTTTCCTTTGCATTCACAAGTTGGCTGACTGGTGCAAAAGGCCTAGCTTTCAGCCTATCTTATGCCTTCCTTACTCATAGTAATCATGTTTACCTTTTGATTTAAAGTGAGGCACTTGAAATTCTTCCTTTTGCTTGGACACTGAAGAGGCCATTGTAGGGTTATTAACTGACTTAATTTTGTTATTGTTGTGTCTCAGGGAATAGGGAGACCTAAGGAGTAGAGAAATGGAGAAATGGCCAGTTGGTGAAGGAGTCAGAACACACACAACATTTATTAAGTTTTCTGTCTCATATGGGAGTATTTCGTGGCACCCAAAACAATTATAATAGTAACATCAAAGACCACTGATCGCAGATCACCATAATGGATACAATGATAATGAAAATGTTTGAAATGTGAGAATTATCAAACTGTGGCAGAGAGACATGAAGTGAGCACATGTTGTTGGAAAAGTGGCACCGATAGAATCACTTGAGGCAGGGTTGTCACAAACCTTCCATTTGTAAAAAAAAAAAAAAAAAAAAAAGCAGTAGCTGTGAAGCACAATAAATAAAAGCAAACTGCAAAAAAGAAGGTATGCCTGCATTTATTTATAAGGTTTTTTTTTTATTGGTGCTCATGTTCTTCCAAGGGCATAGTATTTTTTTTGTGTGTGTACTATGAATTATAAGACCTATATGACTCATATAGTTATGATATTGAGTAGGTTCGTTACTCCAAAAAATATCCTTGTGCTCTCCACTTTGTAGTTAATTCATTCCTCTGCTTCTAACCTCTGGCAACACTGTTTTCTGTACCTATAATTCCATGTTTTCCAGAGTGTCACATAAAGGCAATCATATAGTTTGTAATACTTTGAGAGTGGCTTTTTTTACCCAGCATAATGCCATTGAGATTCATCCATGTCACCCATTGAAGGATATTTGGGTTGTTTCCAATTTTTGGTGATTATGAATAAAGCTGCTATCAATATTTGCATATAGGCTTTTGTCTGAGCATAAATTTTAATTTCTCTAGGGTAAATACTTGGAGTGAAATGTCTGGATTATATGGAAAGTGTATGTTTAACTGTCAGACTTTTCCAGACTGGTTGTACCATTTCATATTCCCATTAGCAATGAATTAGAGTTCTGGATGCTGTCTGTGTTAGCTAGCACTTTTTACGGTCAATTTATTTCTTTTTTAGGATAATAGACTTTACTTTTTAGAGTGGTTTTAAATTTACAGAAAAATTGAGGGAAAAGGACAGAGAATTCCTATATATCCTTTTATACCCTTTACCGCCATTCCCTAGTTTCTTGTATTATTAACATCTTATTGTGAAAGTTGTCAGCGTCAAAATGGAGTCACTGATGTTAAAAGAACCCAGAGAAATAGAGCTGGCAAGGCCATGAAAAGAGAGTTGTCACACTTGTGTGCTTCTGTCACAAAAGATTCTTCGAGAACTGCAACCTTGCAGTTCTCAAAGACCTTGGTCATTGCAACCATACACAGAAAACACTTCTGCAAGGACATCTGCCTAGCAACTGCCAATCCAACCTTGGACTGGCATCACACTTGTTAATGACCTTTGTAGCCAAGGATAATTATTTCAAAACAATTATGTAGTTATCCTTGTTTCTTCCTCTAAAAACCTTTGTCTTTATCTCCCTGAAAATGCACATGGTTTACTAAGGCATGCATATTCCCATTGCAATACTCTACTCCCAAGTATGTTTTTCTTTAGAGACCCCCTTCTCTGTTATTTAGGTGGATATTACATTAGTGTGGTACATTTGTTACAATTGATGAGCCCGTATTGATACACTATTATTTAACTAAAGCAGATGGTTTATATTAGCGTTCACTATGTTGTATATTCTATAGGTTTTAGCAAATGTATGATGACATGTATCTACCATTATAGTATAACACAGAAAAATTTCACTGCCCTAAAAATCCTCTGTGTTCCACTGGTTTTTTAAAAAACATCTCCGTAGTTTTGCTCTATTTTTTTTTTTTTTTTTTTTTTTTGCTGAGACAGAGTCTCACTCTGTTGCCTGGGCTAGGGTGCTGTGGCGTCAACCTTGCTCACAGCAACCTCAAACTCCTGGGCTCAAGCAATCCTACTGCCTCAGCCTCCCAAGTAGCTGGGACTACAGGAATGCACCACCATGCCCGGCTAATTTTTTCTATATATATTTAGTTGGCCAATTAATTTCTTTCTATTTATAGTAGAGACGGGGTCTTGCTCTTGCTCAGGCTGGTCTCGAACTCTTGACCTTGAGCTATCCACCCGCCTCGGCCTCCCGGAGTGCTAGGATTACAGGTGTGAGCCACCGCACCCGGCCTGACATTGATATTTTAATAGGGGTTACATTAAATTTGTAAGTTGTTTTGGGTAGTATGGTCATTTGAACAGTATTAAATCTTCCAATCCATGAACATGGGCTTTTTTCTCATTTGTTTGTGTCCTCTTCAATTTCTTTGATCAGTGTTTTGTAGTTTTCCTTGTGGAGGTCTTTTACTTCCTTGGTTAAATTTATCTGTAGGTATTTTTTTCCTGGTAGCTACTGTAAATGTAGTTATTTTCTGCATTCTTTTTCAGCTAGTTCATTATTTGTGAATAGATACCGTATTGATTTTTGTATGTTGATTTGTATCCTGCAACTTATCTGAACTTGTTTATGAGATGTAAGAGTTTTTTGGTAGAATATTTTGTTTTTTATAAATATAAGATCATGTTGTCTGCAAAAAGGAATAATTTCACTTTCTCTTTTCCAATTTGGATGGCTTTTATTTCTTTGTCTTACCTGATTGCTCTGGCTAGGACTTCCAATACTATGTTGAATAAGAGTGGTGAAAGTACATACCCGTGTCTTGCTCCAGATCCTATAGGAAAGGCTTTTAGCTTTCCCCATTCAGTATGTTATTAATAGCTGTGGGTTTCTCATATATGGCCTTTATTATGTTGAACTATGTTCCTTCTATACCTAGGTGATTAAAGCTTTTTTTTTTTTTTCCATGAAGGTGTACTGTATTTTCTCAAATGCTTTTTCTGTATCTATGGAGATGATTGCAGGTTTTGTCCTTTATTCTGTTGATATGATGTATCATGTTTATTGATGTATGTAATCATCCTTGCATCTCTGGTATAAATCCCACCTGATCGTGGTTTTTTTTCTGATGTGCTGTTGCGCTCATTTTGCTAATATTTTGTTGAGGATTTTTACAACTATGTTCATGAGGAATATTGGCCTGAAGTTTTCTTTTTTTTTGTTTGTGTCCTGGTCTTATTTTGGTATCAGGGCAGTGCTGGCTTTATAGAATGAATTAGGAAGAATTCTGTCCTATTCTATTTTTTGGAATAGTTTGCGGATAATTGCTTATTAGTTCTTCTTTATAGGTTTGGTACAATTTAACAGTGAAGCAATCACGTCTTGGGTTTTTCTTTGTTGGGAGACTTTTTATTATTCATTCAATCTTGTTACTGTTTGTTTGCTTGTTGAGGTTTCTGTTTCTTCCTGAATCAATCTTGGTAGGTTGTTTGTGTTCAGGAATTTATCCATTTCCTCTAGGTTTTTCAGTTTGTCAGTGTATAGTTAGTTGTTCATAGTAGTGTCTGATGATCTTTTGTATTTCTGTGTTGTCAATTGTAATGTTTTGTTTTTCATTTTCCATTTTGTTTATTTGAGTCTTTTCTCTTTTTTTGGGTTAATCTAGTTTAGTGGTTTATTTTGTTTCTTTTCAAAAAACAAAGTTTTCATTTCATTTTTTTTTAGTCTCTATTTTATTTAATCTCTATTTTGTTTAGTGTTCCTCTGATCTTTATTCTTTCTTTCCTTCTATTTATTTTGGGTTTGGTTTGTTCTTGCTTTTCTAATGTTTTGAAGTGTATCATTTCTACATTTTTCAAATGTTTTTTCAATATTTATGCTTTTGTTTGGTCATGGGCTTTTATTGCTATATACTCCCTGTTAGGACTGCTTTTTCTGTATCCCATAGGTTTCGTTATGCTGTGTTTCTGTTTTTATTTGTTTCAAAACATTTTTTGGTTTCTTTGCTGATTTATTTGTTGACCTAATTGTCACTCAGGCACATACTGTTTAATTTCCATATATTGTTATGTTACTCTTTCAAGTGATACCTTTACTACAAGCAAAAAACCAAAAAATAAAAAACACCAAACCCCCCAAGTTCTATGTATTTGTACAGTTTCTAGTTTATTATTGATTTCTAGTTTTATTTCATTGTGGTCTGAGAAGATACCTCATGTTATTTTAATTTTTTAAAATTTGTTAAGGTTTGTTTTGTGTCCTAACATTTGGTCTATCCTGGAGAATGTTTCATGTATTAATGTGAAGAATGTGTATTCTGCAACTGTTAGATGAAATGTTCTGTAATTGTCTGTTAGATCCATTTGCTCTATAGAGCAGATTAAGTCTGTTGTATCTTTGTTGATTTTCTGTCCAGTACTGAAGGAATGGTGTTGAAGTCTACAGCTATTATTGTATTGGAGATCTGTCTCTCTCTTTGGGTCAAATAATACTTCATATATCTGAGTGCTCTGGTGTTGGGTGCATATATATTTATATTTGTTATATCCTCTCGATGAGTTGATTTCTACCAATATGTAATGACTGAAAGAGGTCTTCTTTTTATGTTTTTTGACTTAAAGTCTATTTTATCTGATATAATTATAGCTGCTCCTGTATGCTTTTAGTTTCCACTGTGTGGAATTTTTTTTCATTTCCTCACTTTCAGTCTGTGTGTGTGTTCCTGATCCTAGAGGAAAAGCTTTCAGTGTGTCATCATTGAAAACTATGATATTAATATATAGGTTTTTATTTTATTTTTTTATTTTTATTTATTTATTTTTTTTGAGACAGAGTCTCACTCGGGCTAGAGTGAGTGCCGTGGCGTCAGCCTAGCTCATAGCAACCTCAAACTCCTGGGCTCAAGCAATCCTTCTGCCTCAGCCTCCAAGTGGCTGGGACTACAGGCATGCGCCACCATGCCCGGTTAATTTTTTCTATATATTTTTAGTTGGCCAATTAATTTCTTTCTATTTATAGTAGAGACGGGGTCTCGCTCTTGCTCAGGCTGGTTTCGAACTCCTAACCTTGAGCGATCCGCCCGCCTCGGCCTCCCAGAGTGCTAGGATTACAGGCGTGAGCCACC
>CAUYRT010087042.1:0-52804 GCA_963574885.1 Lepilemur ruficaudatus | reverse complement strand
GTATATTATATATACAAAATTTTGTATATTATGACTATTTCTAGCTACTTTACAATAATTAGGTGGAATTTCTTCATATATTTTTAATCTCATGGTTCTTTTTCTATATATTATCTATTCTGAAAACATCTCTTTCAAAATGTACTCTGGTATTTGGACTGTTAGACTTGATTAAGAGTATGATTACCATTCCTGTTATCTCTGTGTACAGTTTTGTTTTGTTTTTATTTTGTAAATATTTTTGCATACATATATTATCTTTTTTTTTTTTTTTTTTTTTTTTGAGACAGAGTCTCACTCTGTTGCCGGGGCTAGAGTGCCGGGGAGTTGGCCTAGCTTACAACAACCTCAAACTCCAGGGCTCAAGCAATCCTCCTGCCTCAGCCTCCCAAGTAGCTGGGACTACAGGCATGCGCCACCATGTCCCACTAATTTTTTCTATATATTTTTAGTTTCTATTTTTAGTAGAGACGGAGGTCTCGCTCTTGCTCAGGCTGGTTTCGAACTCCTGACCTTGAGCAATCCACCCGCCTCGGCCTCCCATTATTGGTGTGATTTTTAATGGCATTGCTTAACCTCTCTGTGTATTAGCTTCCTTATTTTTAAAATGGAGGTGATATAGTAGTTGTTCTCAATCATTTTGGTCTAGGACCCCGTTATACTCTCAAAATTTAGGGAGAACCCTAAAGAGTTTTGTTTGTGTGGGTTTTATCTATCGATATTCACTATATCAGACATTAAAATAAGTTTTAAAACTATTTAATTCATTTAGAAATAACAGTCCATTGCAAGTTAACATAAATAGCATTCTTTTGAAAAATAATTTCATTTTCCAAAACAAACAAACCTTTAGAGTAAAGTGTGGCCTTGTTTTACATTTTTGCGGATCTCTTTAATGTCTGGCTTACTACAAGACAAGCTGGCTTCTTAGATCTGCATTCAGTTCGTTACAATATCACATGTCATGTAGCCTTTGGAAATTTCCACTGTATCCTCATGAGAGAATAAGAGTGAAAAGGGCAAATTAACATCTTAGAATTATGAAAACAGTTTTAAACTGTGCACAGGTCCTAGGACCACACTTTGAGAACTGGTGTATTAGAGGGCTATTATAAGCATTGCAATAAATGTGTCAGGTACCTAGTAGGTGCTCAATAAATGGTGGCTATTAGTATTGTGGGTAGTTTAGGAAAAGAAATTTAGTCCTTAGGGTGTACCAGAAAGAATAAAGCAGGGCCCAGAACTAGGTGGGATAAAATGCTAGGCAAGTTACCAGAACAGGCAATCTGAAACAGGGACAAAGACTGAAACCAGGGGGCATGGAACTGTGAGACTTGTTATCCGAACGTGTATCTGGTAAGGCGAAGGCAAATCACAGCTCAGAATAGGAGAGACCTTGATCAGCTCCAATCCCCATGACCCACTTTGAATAAGGAAAAGTGACTGGATATGAAACCTTACGGTAAGGAGGAGCTGAGGCTGCTCAGATACCTCCTGCTGAGGTTAGGACCACCAGGGAACTCAGAAGAGGGAACTGCTGAGCTCTGGGGCCCTGAGGAAGGCCGAGCAAGAGAAGTAAGATCTGGGACTCCTTAAACAGGCATGGATAGAGCTCTGTCCCAGGTGCTGGAGGGTCCAGAGGAAGGAGGTTCAGGTGTTGCCTTTGGGTAGCACACCAGCTTGTGGGGTGCAGCCCTGAGATAATCCTGGTCCTGAGGGGGTGAGGAGGGTGGCAGGGAACCAAGGCCTGTTCAGCTAAAGCAGCCAGTGTGGGGAGGTAGGCTTTGGAACCGGATGGGAAGGAGAAGACCTAGAGAGGGCATCTTCAGCCAGAGGTGTGCTCCACTAGGGGCCACCATTGTGGTGTGCCTGGTTAGACAGAGAATGCCACCTAGGGGACCTGAGGAGTGAGGAAGAGGGTTCTGGGCAGTTAGGATTGGACCAAGGAGGCTGGGAAAAGATAGGGGGGCAGGTCAGGGCTGTGGTAGGGCACCAGGCCTGAGAGCCCACTCCCATCAAGCCAGTAGTCACTTATTGAGCACCTACTAGTGTCAGGGCTTGGGGTGCAAAGGTAAATCTGACATTGTCTCTGCCCCTTGAGAGCTACAGGAAAACAAATAGCTTTCTACACAATGGGAAAGGTATGTGTAAAGTGCTGTGGGTCACAGAGGAGGCAATTAGAGACCAAATAATTAGAGCCACTGGGGGAGATAGGAAATTTCCAGTTATCTGAAAGGTTCAGTTATCCGATCATTAGCATCAGCCAGCTCCCCCGCTGCGGTATGAGGGTGGAACTGTCATTGTGGGGCAAAGAGTTGAGTTAGGTACCTCCAAGGTCTTAGATCTCTCTCCCTTTTCTGGGGAAGGGGAGGCTATTAAGTGAGAGGAGAGAAAGGGCCTAGCCCTTGTCTCTGATTTGTTTCAGTCCTTAACCCAAAACCTTTCCCTCCTCCCAGTTTGGCAACAATCCATTCTCTTCCCTGGCCGGGAACTCCGACAGCACATCCTCCCAGCCTCTGCGGACTGAGAATCGAGAGCCCCTCCCTAACCCCTGGAGCCCCTCGCCCCCCACCTCCCAGGCCCCCGGGTCCGGTGGGGAGGGCACCGGAGGATCGGGGACCAGCCAGGTGCACCCGACAGTCTCGAACCCCTTTGGGATCAATGCGGCTAGCCTGGGGTCAGGTATGTCCTAGGGTGGAAGGAGCTTAGTTGGGTCACCAGGGCAGCCCCTCTGCCCCAGGACTGAATGGGGTTCATACTACTCCAGAATATTGAAGACGAAGGTGAGACTATTGAAGCCACAGAGGGGGCTCTACAGCCTGGGGTAGTGGCCCGACCCATAAGAGGGTGAGGGCGAGTTCTGGCCGTGTTCTGATGTCCCTGGGAGTGACTGAAGTAATGGCTCATGAATAAACCAGGCCCCACCTCTTAATCTCATAAACACCTCTAGTACTATTCAGTATAAATGGGTCAGACTGTGGTGGGGTGGGGGTGGTTAGAGAGGAATAGGGCAGACATGGGGACAGGCAGGTGTGAGGCTGGGGAAAAGGGATGTGCAGGGCTGCCGTGTACAGAAGTACAGGTTATCTACTGCACAACCCTAGGGAATGCCCCATTTATCTGGACTATGACTGTACACATGGCCCTGGGGATGTCCTGATTGGGAAAGTTCCTTCCCCTCTATGTACTTCAGTTTCCTGATTCATAAAATAAGGACTAGAACTTGATCCATGGTTTTAAAATTGTGCTGAGTCCTCGGGGCTGGGGGTGGGGGGTCCTCATCTCCAAGATGAGGGATGACCAAATGGGAGAGTGTCTAGGGCTCCTCTAGCAGCTCCAACCAGACCATTGACATACTTGGTTTCTGAGGGAGATCTGGAAAGGGTCTCTGCTGCCAAGACAAGTTTGGAAACCATTGATCTAGGTGGTATTTAATCAATCCTATCCAATTCAGACATAATCTGAGCTTGTGGCAGGAATAGTCCAGAGGGGCATAAATCAGACCCAGTTTCTAGCTGGCTTGTCCTTAGCAGAGGAGATGGGAAAGGGGCCAGGCCAGAGCAGGGCAAGGTGACCTTGGTCAGGAGAGACTTGGACCCATGCCACAATACTTGGGTACCCATTTGACCATTGCCTTTCTGAGTTTTGTAACCACTCAGTATCTAAAGAAAGGTAGATTAAAGTGAAGCACCCAGTTTCCATCTGGACCCCTTCTCTCCTGTTTTGTTTTGTTTTTCCTCCTTGTCCTAGGGATGTTCAACAGCCCAGAAATGCAGGCCCTCCTCCAGCAGATCTCTGAGAACCCCCAGCTGATGCAGAATGTGATCTCAGCCCCCTACATGCGCAGCATGATGCAGACGCTTGCCCAGAACCCTGACTTTGCTGCTCAGGTATCAAACTGGCGTATGGGGAGTGGTATTGGGGGGCGAGTTCCTGGCTAGGGGCAGTTTCCTGTGGTGGTCAAGACACTCTGGAGCCAGACTGCTTGGGTTTGTGTCACCACTTCCCAGCTGTGTGAGCCAAGAAAGTTATTTAACCTCCCAGTTTCCTCGTCTGTAAAATGGTAATAACAGTAGTTCCTACTCATAGAGTTGTGAGGATTAAATGAGCTAATACACATCAAGTGCTCAGAACATGGCGTGGCACATATGGACTTGGACATGTTGGCTCTTGTTATCCTCACAGCAGCCCCAGGGTTGAGCAGCCTGACTCCTGATGTTCTTTTATTATGTTTGTTTGTTTTTTTTTTTTGAGACAGAGTCTCACTCTTGCCCAGGCTAGAGTGCTGTGGCGTCAGCCTAGCTCACAGCAACCTCCAACTCCTGGGCTCAGGTGATCCTCCTGCCTCAGCCTCCCAAGTAGCTGGGACTACAGGCATGTGCCAGCATGCCCAGCTAATTTTTTCTATATATTTTTAGTTGTCCAGCCAATTTCTTTCTATTTTTTTTTTTAGTAGAGACGGGGTCTCGCTTTTGCTCAGGCTGGTCTTGAACTCCTGAGCTCAAACGATCCTCCCGCCTCGGCCTCCCAGCGTGCTAGGATTACAGGTGTGAGCCACCGCTCCTGGCCCTGATACTTTTCATTGCCTAGAACATAGTTCCAATTCCTCTTACTGTCCTCCTTAGGCCTTCAAGATGCTTTCAGATCCTTGGAAAAGCTGCCCAACTTTCCTGCAGTGATAGGGGGCGCTGAGGGAGTCTGAGGCTGTGGGGGAATTCTTAGGGTGGGAAGGCTCAAGCCTCCCCCTACTGCCTTCACCCTGGCAGATGATGGTGAATGTGCCGCTCTTCGCGGGGAACCCCCAACTGCAGGAGCAGCTCCGCCTGCAGCTGCCGGTCTTCCTACAGCAAGTGAGTGAGGAGCCTGCAGGGCTGGAGGTTGAGGGCAAGGGATGGACCCTGAAGCCCAGTGGGTGGAAATTAAAGTGGGGGCAGAGCTCGACTCTGGACTCCAAGTTTAGTCTGCCTCCTCTTTCCTGCCACCTCCCATTGCCTTTCTCTGCTTGTGTCCCACCAGATGCAGAACCCAGAGTCACTTTCCATCCTTACCAATCCCCGAGCCATGCAGGCGTTGCTGCAGATCCAGCAGGGACTGCAGACCTTGCAGACTGAGGCCCCTGGGCTGGTACCCAGGTGAGAGTGGGGGCAGGTGGGCAACCAGGTTCTGGCCACTCCTCCCCTTCAACTCTTCTGCTGCTCTCTGAGCAACCTTTGTGTCTCTGAGGGTCTGTTTTCCTGTTTCCTCCAACTGCTTTTCCTCTGGATCTCACATTCCTGTCCCCTTCTTGGATGCCATCTCCCACTTCTTAGTCTCTCCTGCCTACAGCCTTGGTTCCTTTGGGATGTCTCGGACCCCAGCACCCTCAGCAGGCAGCAACACCGGGTCTGCACCTGAGGCCCCCACCTCCTCGCCAGCCACACCGGCCACATCTTCTCCAACAGGGGCTTCCAACGCCCAGCAGCAGCTCATGCAGCAGATGATACAGCTTTTGGCTGGAAGCGGAAACTCCCAGGTATGTGAGGCAGTGGGGGCTGGTGTTGGGACCACCACTTGGATCCTGGGCGATGTCAAGGGTAACAGTAGAGTGGAAGCAGCAGGGCAGGCTTTGAAGCCAGGTCTTGTTCTGCCACCTACTAGCCTTGGGCAGGTTCCCAATTCTCTCTGAGTTCAGTTTCCACATATGTAAAATGTAGATAAGAATAGTAACAGCACTTACCATGTGCTAGGTAGTGTTCTAAAGCCTTTATATATAAGAGCTCATTTACCTTATTTCTCACGACAGCCTTATAAGAAAGCTATTATTATTATCTCTGTGTTACAGATGGGAAATCTAAGGTGCAGAGAGGTTAGGTGGCTTACTCACTTACATAGCTAGTAAGTAGTGGAGCCAAGTGGAGGCATTCTGCCTTCAGAATTTACACTTTAATACCATGTTATATTACTTATATCAAAGGATTCTTTTGATAATTAAAACAGCCTTGGCCGGGCGCAGTGGCTCACGCCTGTAATCCTAGCACTCTGGGAGGCTGAGGTGGGCAGATCGCTCAAGGTCAGGAGTTCGAAACCAGCCTGAGCAAGAGCGAGACCCCGTCTCTACTTAAAATAGAAAGAAATTAATTGGACAACTAAAAATATATAGAAAAAATTAGCCGGGCATGCTGGCACATGCCTGTAGTCCCAGCTACTCGGGAGGCTGAGGCAGGAGGATCACCTGAGCCCAGGAGTTTAAGGTTGCTGTGAGCTAGCTGACGCCACGGCACTCACCAGGCAACAGAGTGAGACTCTGTCTCAAAAAAAAAAAAAAAGAAAAAAAAAAACAGCCTCTATCTCTGAGACTCTGGAGAGGGGCATTCTGGAAGGTGAGATGACTAGAGCCCTGGGCCATAGTCAATACCAGGGGCTGGGGAGGAGCAGAGACGACCTTGGGTGGTCTCTTAATCTTTCTCTGACCTCCATGTCTCATCTGGAAAAGCCATTCAACAAAAATGTGCCTGTACCCAGCTCAGTGAAAGGCACCTGTGGAGCTGGACCAGTGATCTCCAGTCCAGGTCCAGTCCAGCTTAAATTCTATGGACTGTAATGAGAAGCAACATGGAGCACTGGGAAGGGCTTTTGTACTGCAAGTCAGGGGGCCTTGGTGACTGATTTGCTCCATGACCCTAGGCAAATCCTTGATGGCTTTGGATCGAACGTTCCTCCTGTCAATGCCAGGTGGACTGTGATTGCTGGGCTTTTAGCTCTGAGTCTTTTGTTCATGATCTAGGCTCATGATAGATGTTTCCCAAACACCCCTTTAAAAATGTTTATAGGAGCGTCAAGAATGAAAAGCCTTCTCTGTTATAAATGTGTTTTTTGATCTGTTAAATAAAATTAAACAGTTTCTTTCTTTCCTGGGACCCTTCTCTGGCCTTTAATACGGCTGTATGTGTGATGACAGTCAGGAGGGGATGTGGAGGTAATGTTTTTAGCATGCATCTTATTTGACCAAAGAGCATTTGGCTTTTGGAGTGCCTGTTACCATCCCCACAGTGTTCATGGAAAGTAGTTAGTTCCAACCTCAGCTGAATGTATGAAGAAAGTAAAAAACAGAAAGTAAGTAGTTAGGAATATAAGCTGACCTAGGCCTATCAGTTACTGTGAAATTTTAAGAAAGAGATCTTCCTGTCCTGTCTTATTATTACACAGTTATTGAATGACTTAGGACCTGGGCCCCTAATTGCAGCTCACTCTTTCCCACCCCACTGATTGACTCTTGGGATATTAGAGAAGACCTGGTCTTATAAACCCTCAGATTCAGATAGGCACCCCAGGGTTGGTCCTGTGCCCTCTTTACAAGACCTATCCCCTCCAGGTGCAGACGCCAGAAGTGAGATTTCAGCAGCAACTGGAGCAGCTCAACTCCATGGGCTTCATCAATCGCGAGGCCAACCTACAGGCCCTGATTGCCACGGGAGGGGACATCAACGCAGCTATCGAGAGACTCCTGGGCTCCCAGCTCTCCTAATCCCTCAATCCATGCCTCCTGCCTCTCCCCGCCTTTACCCTCTGCAGCTTGTTGTCCCTCCTGTCTTCTCCTTTGTCCTCTCCAAACAGCAGGATGACTTTAGAAGAATGGGTCCCCACCCTTAGCTCTGTTTAAGAAGCTCTGTTGTTATGGTTTTACTGCTACATCTCTAACAGGTCTTCTCTCCTGGTCCTCCTTGAGCAGAGCAGTTTTCACAGTTTTGTTGATTGGCCCCACCTCTTTGCCCCACCCAACCTTTTGTAATCTTCAGACTTCTCAGTGGCAGTGCAGAGTTCAAGGAGGAACCAACTCTGGTTTACTGGAACAGTCTTCCATCTGTACCACTAGGGTTTTTCTTGCCTGTATTTACTTTTGCTAACTCTCTTCCTTCTTTTTCTACCCCTACCCCCAATCCCAGCCCAACCAATGCTAGAATTTCACACTCATGAAGGAGAGGCAGGCAAAAGAGGCTGTGATCTTCCTCCTTAGCTCCTATCTGGTCACTTCATCCAGCACTTTTTCATGGGCTCTGTTGGGACTTGCAGTGTGAGGAGGAAGATGCCTATTCTCCCTTTCTGAGGGGCAGATGAGATGCAGCCCTTAGCCAGAAATTAACAAGCCCTTGACCAGCCCAGTGGAGATTGGTGTGGAAGAGGAGGGAATGAGACTTTCGGGGGAAGGAAATGGGGGAGATGGCATGAGTTAAAGGCTTGGAAGTTGGAATTGACAGCTGGGGAGTGGAACTTCTGATAGCTCTTTTAGGCAGGAGAGGCCTGGCAGAACAGACTTAGAGATGCTGATGGAATTTGCATTGAAGAAGGGGGCTCAGTGAAGATAAACAATATGACCCACAGGGCTCATATTGGCTCCATTTCCTCAAACACACATGCTTATATGCACACACACATTTCCATGGACCCGGGACCTGTCTGTGTCCCCAGGCACCAGTAATTTGAGCCCCTCTCAAAAGACATGAAAGGGGATGAGGTCTGTCTTAGCAGTGGCAAAGTGTGTGTGTGTGTGCGCGCGCGCGTGCACGTGCACATGTGGGTTGGGTAGGGAGTGGCTTGTTGGTTTCCAGTTTGGAGCTCTCTCCCACCAGGGACAAGTGGGTAAAGGGCCGGTCCAGAGCAGGAATACATACATCCAGGAAAGCTAGCTCCCTTGGGCTTCCGGATGCTGGACACCCCACAGGAAGAGTGGGTACCCTTTCTGAAGCTGTCGGGGCTGTGATCAGCACCCTTATAACCCCTCACTGCTTTGGGGAACTAGTACAGGGGTTTTTCCCTCCAGAGCTCCTGGCCTTTGGCATCCTAGCCCCTGCCTTTAGTTCTTCACTATTTCCCACCAGGCCAGAAAGTTCTATTTCAGGAAGGAGAGGAGAGGGTGGCAATGAAGCCTTTGATCTGGAATTGGACATTGCTCTATTGGAGCACAGAGGAGGCTCATATCACCTCTTCCCTCTGCTACTTGGCCCAGCTGCTTGGAGGACCCCACGGCTGAGAATACAGAGGCAAGAGGAACAGATTTTGCTCCCAGTGGGGAAGGGTCCCAAGCAGTCCAGAGAGGATATCTGTGTGGCTTTCCCTCCCTGCCTCCCCCAACTCCCACACTGACCTTTGTAAATAAATGGTGTGGTCTTTGTTGTGAGAGTGTGTTGGCATTTGTTTTCTGAGGAAGAGGAGGCTAGCTGAAGACAAATTCTTGCTTTTAGAGAGCATAAGATGGGATCTAGAGGAATTTTTTTTTTTTTAATAATTTTTAGCATCTCGAGGTCTGGATAGAGGAATTTGAAGTTGGGTTCGATTACCACAAGTATGAGAAAATATTGAAGGTTAAGGGATAACTGATCGTGGGGTACCAATAATACATGGTCTAGGAATGGGGAGGATTGCATTCGTTCATTCCCTATCCCTAGACCATAAAATATCTGAGATCTCCTCACCTTCCCCTTAGGTCATGTCTGGGAGAGGAATGTGTTAGGTGTTGGGATGATGGCTAGGTTATTACCTCCATCCACTGATCTTTTGGCAAGACTGCCTTCTCCTTACCTCAGGTAAAAAAGTAAAACAAAACAAACCCTTGTGGCTGGGCGCGGTGGCTCACGTCTGTAATCCCAGCACTCTGGGAGGCTGAGGCAGGAGGATCCCTTTTGAGCTCAGGAGTTTGAGACCAGCCTGACCAAGAACAAGACCCCCTTTCTACTAAAAACAGAAAACAATTACCTGGGCGTGGTGGTGCATGCCTGTAGTCCCAGCCACTTGGGAGGCTGAGGCAGAAGGATCACTTGAGCCCAGGAGTTTGAGGTTGCTGTGAGCGAGGCTGATGCCACAGCACTCTAGTCCGGGCAACAGAGTGAGACTCTGTCTCAAAAAAAAAAAAAAAAACTGTAGCATATTTTAACCATTTTCCTTGAATAAATAAATTAGAATACATCCCACAAAAGCAGATTTACTATCATATAAAAACATAGTTCATAATACATTTTACAGAATTTATAAAAAAACATATTTCTAGAGTACCATAGGGAGTGATGTCTGGAACATAAATTTAAAAGTAGATGATGAAGGTTACCTCTTAATCCTGTCAAAGTATGCATGATGTATGATTAGATGTATAACATTATTTGGAGGTAATATCAAGATATTAAATTTGAAGGCCTAAATCCTCAGGATAAAAAGTGACTCTTCAGTACCCCTCCCCATCCCCATGACAGGGCCCTCATTTATATTTTCTTATATAAACTCACCACAGAATTATTATCATTTCTATTTTATAGATGAGGAATTTGAGGACAATAGATTGAATCATTTTGCTCAAAATAGCAGCCATTTGGTGGAGGTGTCATGATTCTACTGCAGAACCCCTGGCCTCCAAAATCCATGCCTCTCTGAGCACATTTATTAGAAGTAATCGGGTTGCACATTATGGTGTCAGACCTGAAAAGTGTTCTCATGAAAAAGACAAGCTACATGGAACCTCTGATACAGTATCTCGACTACACTCAGTGCATTAGAAAACCAGTGACCATTACTGTGAAAACTCACGTTCCTGTGCACTAAATAGCATCCTCATATTACAAAGAAGTTCATGTACCACTCATGAAGGAAAATTAATTCTTGTAAGATTTATTCAACTAGTTTAATAATTGTGAAAGGAGAAATTTTAAAGAAGATGCATAAACTGTGACAAAAAAAACTATACTACAAATCTCTCCTTCACCAAATTCACAGTTACAAAGAGAAAGTTAAAACTATGCAGACCAGAGGCTAAACACTCCCAGAGCTATCTAAAAACACAGCAACTAGAGTTTACTGCAAAGGTTCTTTCAAAACACAAATATATTTCTCCACTGTCCTTCATCCATCTATCCATTCATTCTATAGGCACTTACTGAGAACTGATAGAAGGAAGGCAATGTGTGTGTGTGTGTTTGTATGTGTGGTGTGTTGGGAGGGAATGGATAAAAACATTATCTGCAACTTAAAATCATCTTCTTTCTAAGCCCAATACATGGCTAAGTCTTCTGTCTTCCCAGTAAATGCCTCTTGGATTTGCCCCTTTCTCCCTCTTTCTTTATATACTCCATTTTACCTACCTACTGTTCATTTTCATCACACTATACAAATTAATTGTTATATTTTCTTATGGTCAAATTATCTTTAAGTTACACAACTTTTAAAAAATCATCTTACCTTAAAAAGGGGACTCAGCTTGCTTTATATATAAATGGGGGGAAATCAAAATTTACTGTTTAAAAGATGAATATTTTCAATCTTTGGATCTAAGATTTTTTAAAGTTGCTTTTAAGACAATATAGACATTAAAATTTGCAGGTGAGTCCTATCTTCTATCCTTATTCCTTTATTAGCTCTCTGAAAGTAGACTTTTGGATCTATGGTTATTTGTGAGAGAATTAATACTCTTTCTCCTCAATAAAAGTCTTAGGACTATTATAAGATGTCTAATTTACTACATTACTTAAAATCTCTGATTCACCTATTGCCATCCATACTCATCAAATACATCATCAGTATTGCTATCAGAGTGAATCAAGACAAATGTGACCTATTACTACCTTGATTAAAGCACATCACAGGCTACTCATTACTTGTAAACAATGTCTAAATTCCTTAGTATGATTCTTCCTAATGCAGTCCATATTCATTTTTCGAATCTTACTTCCCAATGCACCACCTTGCACTTTCCAGTTAACACCAACTGCTTAAAGTTTATTAATTCATTATACTCATTCTACAAGTATTTGCTGAACATAAATTATACATTAGCCACTGTGCTAATAATAAGCACAGGGAATCCTGAAGTGATCAAGACAAATATGGGCCATCTTCATAAAGTCGATAGTCTAGCTTACAAAGGTTTCATATTGCTGTTTACAGCATCCTCCTGCCCCTCAATGCCTAGAGAACACAACTGACCTTTCAGAGCTCTCAGCTCAAGGCTCAAGTCCTCTGTGAAATCCTTTCTGACCATCGGCCCATTTAGAAGAACTAACCACTCCTACTGTACCTGATACACACTGCCACCCAAGCACATTTAGCCCTTTATCATTTCTTAGAACAAAATGTTTTATTATTAAAATAAAAACCTTTGCATAAAAGCATTACAGATGAAAAGCTGTATTTACACTTACTGATTCAAGGTCCAATTATGCATCAAACAATGAATGGGCATAGCACTTGGCTACAAATGCAAGTACATTGGACACACAAACACTTAGATTCCACTTATATTAATACAAAACAACTTAATTAATGTAAAAGACAAGGGGGAGTACTGTCACATGAAATCTGCTCAGAAACTAAATTGGCAGAGATGTCAAGTTAACCAACTACTGAAAGTTACCCATCTCTAAGAAGTCATTTCTTATTGTTATAAAAATGCTTAAAACCTAAACATAAACCCTGTGCCTGGCTTATAATTTCTTTAAGAAACTGCAAAGAACCATAGACTAGTTATTAGTATCAAGTTTCCACGCAAAACAGTCTAAGAATTTATTTGAAATATCTTACATAAGAGTGGAATAAACTTGGCAAACTACAATTATACTAAAATTTTAAACCAAGAATTCAAATCAGCCTACTTCTTAAGTTTCACTATCCTAATTTCTCAGGATGTCTTTCCTATAATAATTTTAAGTGTAGTAACATTGCCCACAAATGTCTGGATCATGACTGATGTACTGCTTAACCTTAGAGTAGAAGAAATAAGCAGCAACTAATAAGTCTCAGTTGTGACAACTTTGTATAATAAGCACCACAGGTAGAATGTTCTCATGAGAGGGATCTAAAGTAATATACTCCACACTCCAACAATTACCTAATTTTCCCACATAGTTTTAAGACTTTTGTGCCCTGATTATGTTAAAAATAATAGTATAAAGACTAAATCATATCCATTATTTTTGTGTAAACAATTTAGAGGGCTGTTCTCTGAAATTCAACAGATCTAGTTACCACTACCACAGTATTTCTAACTGCTTGGGTTTTATAGGGTGGATTCCAAAGCTATTTACTGTAACAATGTATTTACTAGCCTGCCTCACCAAATGGTGCATAGGCAATGACCCTCTCTTATTCATCTTTGAAATGAATAACAGAGAAATACAGACTATGAAGATCATAGCCTCAAACATCAATGTACTTAATAACTATCTGTCTAGAAATGAAAAACTGAAGTAATTAATTACTTTATTCTTATCAAAAGCTTTTCCTTTTTCAGTTAGCTTCAAGTCACTCTCTAGACTACATCCCCTAAAGAAAGAGAGCATATATTACTGGTCCTGTAGTGAGCATATATTTATGAGTATTTATGGACTACATTCTCTATATCTACAGTTTGCAACTACTTGGCTGTGTAAGAATGTCTCAATATAGTACTCAAGAAATTGAAACCAACACTAACCAGATTGACAAGGTCATTCAAAAAAGCCATATATGGCCTCAAATCCATTTTATGAATGTATGATGTGAGTGATAATGTCAATTTACTAAGAACATAGGCAGAAAAAGAATCAGAAAACCTTAAAATTGTTCATTCTTACCACAGCCAAAAAGTTGTAGATCTAAATAATGCAAAAATAAAAGAATTCCACAATTTAGAAAATGCTGTTGGTTCCTATAGTACATAATAACAATGATAATATCAATAATAATAATAGCAAATACATAGTGTTTTCTGCTTGCCAAGCACCGTTTTAAGCATTTTACATGTACTTACTCATTTAATTCTCATTATCAACCCTATGAGATATCCCCATTATACAGATAAGCAAAATGAGGCACAGACAAGTGAAGTAATTTGCCCAAGATCACTCAGGTAATAAGTAACAGAACTTGATTTAAACCTAAGAAGTCTGGTTGCAGAGTTTTTGCTATTAACCACAACACTATTCTGATTCTTTATTGTTATATAATAATAAAAGGACTGTAGACCCTATACAAACAAATGCCTTCCTTAACATATGTGGTATATTTCAGGAGTCCTCAACTTCTTTTTAGTAATAACTTCTGTTTTATATTTTAAATTTAAAAAGTATTGCGTATATGTGAGACAATGTAGAGAAGGCATTGGAAGTTAGAGAAAGATCAAAGAGAAAGCTCATTTTGCAGTACAGAAAGAAATTATGTAAGCAGTGCTGGTCACAATGTAATACTACTCAAAAGGTTCAAGAGCTATAAGGAAAAAATTCTGTCACCTGTCAGCCCATATCGACTGGATTAGTCACAAAGATCAACAGAAATATTACAAATAGTAAATGGGAAAACCCACATAAGGCATTGGTGCCACACAAGGACTTTCAAAAGCATTGCAATACATTTCATCTGTAGTTTTAAATTATATGACAGCTAGCAGAGTTCATAGCTTTGGTAGCTTTTACAAAAATTCTTAAAAATAATCCTCATTTAGCAATCACCACTTTATTACAAAGAATATGAATAGGGTGTGGGTTCCAACTATGACTTTGAAATTATAATTTGCAAAAAGTGGTTAGAAACAGAATTACACCCCATCAAATAAACAATCATACCGTAAAGGGCCTTTGCACTTGTTTTTGAACTGTGTTCTCTGTCCATCTGAGAAAAGGTGGGTGATGATCCGTAGCCACTGCAATAAAAAAAAAAAAAATGGTCATTGTGTTGGGTTAAAGTCCAAAATAAATAACAGAAACTCAAACTAGAAAATAAAAATTCCAATGCACTATAATGACCCTGTGTTTTTAAAAAAACATGCTGAGTTTACACTAACTGAGCTTGTCAAAATGAGCAAGATCCTGCTCTGGTGAGTGGTGAAGAAATAAAATATAAATCACACCACCCTAATGAGGACTGAGGCTGGTGTAAATCACA
This sequence comes from Lepilemur ruficaudatus, assembly GCA_963574885.1. Taxonomy (NCBI): domain Eukaryota; kingdom Metazoa; phylum Chordata; class Mammalia; order Primates; family Lepilemuridae; genus Lepilemur; species Lepilemur ruficaudatus. Next base: position 37,930 of record CAUYRT010087042.1, on the reverse strand, counting down.
ACCTCGCCTGTCATTACCATAGCCAAGAAGATTCACCAAGGTTCAAACTATCTTAGAAGAGTTTAAGTTTACAATATTGAATTAAGTTCTGAGTGGTAATCCAGTTATAACAAGTTCTCAATGATTTAAGCTTAAGATATAATGTAATAGGCATGATGTTCACAAATACTTAAAATACAGTTTGACCTAAATAACACTTTATCATTAAATCTGACCTGCCTTACCCTATCATCTAGCCTCTTGTTATTAACATGTTGTGTGAAGTAAATACTGATTTATTTGAATTTTATTCATTTATTCAATAAACATTTATTAAGCCCTGAAACCTAGAAGAATAAGGAGTATGGGAGGAGAGACAGCATACTGTTAACAAGACAAGTAAAATGGTTACAATAGAATGTGACATCTAGGTAAAACTAAGATATGACATGTAAAATCAAAGAAAGATTAACATTTTATCAACATGTCCAAGAAGACTTTACCACCAAGTTGACACTTAAGTAGAATCTAAAAGAATGGAAAGAAAGCTCAAAAAACAGGCAGAGAATCAAATGAGGAAAAGGCGAGTGGAGCTGACTCATAAAATAGCATGGCATCTAAGGAAAAATGCAGTTCACGTGACATGTCCAGAGCAGATGAATGGCTGGAGAAGCAGAGGCAGATTGAGGGCTTTTAACATTAGGCTTAAAAATTAAATTTTAGTCTCTAGAAGAGATACAGTAAATACTATCTGATCTGAAAAATGATGAGCAAAATGTACACCACAATGGCCAATATCAAATAACAACAACATTAACCGCAATAAGACAAGGGCCACTTAAGTCAGGGTTGTGATTTCAAATTATACCCAGAGCCATTCGGATTGTTTTGTTTGCCTGAGCTTTTCTTGTTTTACAGAATGGTAAATATCTTGGTAGTCTGAACTAAATGACATTTAACCCTCCTCAAATGCCAATATTTTAAGAACAAAAATAGAATGCTCAAGAGAAACTGAAAGCTCTGAAGTATATTTTTGACTATGAAAAGCAAATAAACTACCAGAATGAAACATCTCTCAACTATGCAATCACTAGCACTGAGCTGATATTTTACTTCACCATCTTATTCTTAATCAGACACAGTAAACTTCTAATGATAACATATTAGTAATACAAAGATACATTGAGGAATGAACTACATAAAGAAATGAAACTAATCATTTCATTACAGATATAAAACAATCAAAACCACCAAATCAAAGGCCCCCAAAACAAATTAAATATAAATCTTTCAACTTACTTCATTTGAGATGGGTACATTCCAAAACCACTGGGATGATTAGAAATATGACCATTCATTGTGGCTTTCACACCTATGTTCTAAAAATAGAAAGGCACATAGATTAAAGGCAATAAAAGGGCCAAAGCACCCAGTTTCAAAAGTTATTCATTCAACAAATATGTGTTACTGCCAGGAATGATGCTAGAAATACTAAGATAAAGACCTCCACCCTCAGACCGGGTGTGGTGGCTCATGCCTGTAACTCTAGCACTCTGGGAGGCTGAGGCAGGAGGATTGCTTAAGCAAAGGAGTTTCAGTCCAGCCTGAGCAAGAGGAGACCCTGTCTCTACCAAAATAGAAAAATTAGTCTCTACTAAAAATAGAAAAATTATCTGTGCATCATGGCACGTGCCTATAGTCCCAGATACTCAGGAGGCTGAGGCAGAAGGATGGCTTGAGCCCAGGAGTCTGAGGTTGCAATGAGCTGTAATGACATCATGGCACTCTACCCAGGGTGACAGAGCGAGACTTTGTCTAAAAAAAAAAAAAAAAAAGTCTCCACCCTTAAAGAGCTCAGACTCCAGGGTACAAATGGACATATAAACAAAGATCCAATTGGCATTTAACATTAATAAAACTATAAGCAAACTAAGGTGAGTAAAAGGAAAATCTAAAATATAGTTCTGAGTCCTCCAAGTTTAGAGGCATAATTTTATATTCTGCCCAAATGCAAAATCAATTGTCAATTTAATGAGGTGTTATTTTGTTTATTGTTTCATTATAAAAGTAATATAGACTCATTAAATTGAAAAAATTGAGAAATACAGAAAAGTACAAAGGGAAAAAGTATCACCCAGAGTCCTGTCATTTACAGAGAATCATGTAAGTCCTGTCAATTACCATCCAGTCTTTTTGCACATGTGGTTTTCTATCCTCCCTTTCTTCCTTCCTTTTTGTATTTCTTCATTCAAAGCACATTTGACAATATTTTATACATATATGCTTAGATACTTTTTTCAAGAACGTGTTCATTTACACATTCCTTTTACTTTTCACAAAAAAATAATTTTAAAAAGCAATACCAGATATTTAACTTCAGAAAACATTTAAAAATCTATTTTACAAATTGAATAAATTTCTTTCAAATAAGATGAATAAGAATACGTAAAACTTGCTTACTACCAGATAGAATGGCCTTTTCTTTCTTCTAGACAACATTGCTACTGATTTACTTCTATTCATTTTTGGATATTTGGTCCTTCCTGGGTTCTGTGTCCTGTTTTATTCTTCTGACTTTTGTCTTCTCATATACATTATATTACTATATCCTCTCAATAACTGAGAATTAGGCAGGACATAACCCAGCTTTATGATGAGACAAGGATATAGTTGCTAACAGAAGCATTAACAACTATTGAGTGACTATAAAGTGTCAGGTAGTATAATATATAGGACTGGGACTACCAAGGTGAACCAGACAAGGTATCAGCTGTAGAGCCAATAGTCTAGTGGGGGGCGGAGAACAGACATTTAATAAATAAATATAAAATTAAAAATTGCAGTTACCATTACAAAGGGAAAATTCATCATAATATGGGAGTATATAATAAGGGAACTGAATTCAGATTGGGAAGGCATAGAAAGCCTACATACAGAAATGATATTCAAGACCTGGTACTTCAAGTTAACTCTTCCACATTCTTCAGATACCCCATTTAATCACAATGTCCTCAGGGAAGCTTTTATTTACATTCCTGAATAGATAAAATTCCACTATCAGACAATCCCCACACTATAAACAACTTTTCGAAGTACCCATGATACCCATGGTTTTTCATTTATTTAATTTCTGACTTCACTAGACTATTAACTCCAAAAAGGCAGGGATTTGTGTTTGGTAATTTCTGCTTCTCAAGCAATGAGAAGGACAAAAGGCACAGAATAGGTGTTCATTAAATATTTATCCAAAGAAAGAAAGAAGGGAAGTCCATGTCCTACTCTTCAAAGAGTTTATTGTATTCTTAGGGAAACAAAATTAATTCTTATGAAACAAATAGTAAGTAATTAAATCGAAATGTATGTGGCTCTATTTTAAATCCACTAGAGGTTCAGACAAGGAAAAAGCCATGAAGCTTGCCGTAACTTTTTGGAAGGGCTGGGACTTGACAAGTTCTTAAAGAATAGTTAAGAATGGTCCTCAAAACACTCAAGTTTAATTCAAGCTTTCCTGATAGTGTTGTCCATATTTATCTGCTTCTTAAAAGCGAACTTATAAATTAAAAAGCAAAGAAATATAGATCTGTGCTACCCTAGATTAAGTACTGCACTTAAAAAAAAATACATTTATTTATATCACATTGTTGAGTTCTTTTTATTGTCATGTTTTCCTTCTTCGATTTATACTTAGACACAATTAGAGTGTGCTAGAGCAAGTGGGAGGGCCTGATTTGTAGTGCTTATTTCTATGGTATAAATATTCCCACCATAGGTGATTTCAAGCTATCAATATCTTAACAGTAGCTCACAAAAATCCTAAATATTTCACAATTGGTTCTCACAAACTTATAGGATCTAACTAGAGCACATCATTGCTACATTATAGAATTTGGGCCAGGACAGAGGCCTGGAATAACATTATGGATCTAGAGCTAATGGGGGTAGGATATAGACATTCACAGACGCCTGGAATTCTAACAATATCCCTGGCACTAATTGGCCTAGGCGAGTCAAGCCTCTGTCTCAATGTTCCCATCAGTAAAATAGAGATAATTCTTGATCTTGGTCTTCCCAACTCATGGTGCCAGTGTAAATAAAGATCAAGTTATGAGATAGTCTTGCAAGTTTCTTCCAAAGTTAAAAAAAAAAGAGAGAGAGAAGTGTTTTTTCAAAACAAGCTGGTTCATTTAGTATACAAATTAAACCCCCAGGGTTTGTGCTGATTTTGATCTGGTGTGCATTTTAAAACCACAGCAGCTGGTTTTAATGAAAGTGATAGCCACAGCATCTCATCTTTTCATGTTTAATTCTTCATGACAGCAAATAAATGCATGGTCTGTGTTTTGTTTTAGAAGAGTGATCTGTTAGAATAAGAGAACATTAGAAAAGGGAATAGAAAATGTCAATTTGCTAAATTGAATTTTAAATATAGAAACTTTTCTCATTTGTCAATCATAGTTTGACTTGTCACAGTTGCTCATGTGGCAACGTGGAGGTTTTCAAATATTTAAATACAGCAATTACAGTGTATACTTTGCAAAGGAAACAATTACAAATGTTTGTCTTTTTTCCTTTAGGCTTTTAAAACATATATCCTATTTATGCCTATATAGACCATTAAAAAGCTTCTGCATATATACAATTTAAAAGAACCAATCAATTCTTACTAAAAAATTAGGCGGCTTTGTTTTTATAAAGTGTTAGAGCAACTTAAAAACCAAGGAGACAGTGTTTTCATCACTTTTAAAGACTCACAAATGTGGTTAATTATACTAAATTAATCACTTAATTATACTAAAAGCGTACACTAAAACTATCATAAGTGGGTCTACTTATATGCAGATTTTCTTCTGCCTCTGATACCTAAAACAGCAAGACCAACCCCTCCTCTTCCTCCTCAGCCTACTTAATGTAAAGAAAACAAGGATGAAGACCTTTATGATGATCTACTTCCACTTAATGAATACTAAATACATTTTCTCTTCCTTATGACTTATGATTTTCTTAATAGCATTTTCTTTTCTCTAGCTTACTTTATAGTAAGAATATGGCATATGATATATGTAACATACAAAATATGTGTCAATCAGTTGTTTGTTTTCAGTAAGGCTTCTGGTCAACAGTAGGCTATTAGTAGTTAAATTTTGGGGGAGTCAAATTTATAAGTGAATTTTCCACTGGAGGAGGTTGGTACCACTAACCCCTACTTTGCTCAAGGGTCAACTGTATTTGATTTTAAGAGCATCAATTTCCTTAGGAAAATACTTTTAATAAGTCATAGTTACCATAATTTTCTTCTATTTTCTACAGAAAATAATATTCTTTGGCAATTACAAGGATAAAAATGATAAATTTAAGATCTAAGTTGAGCACACCAAAAATGTTAAACACTACAACTTTCAAAAAAATAAAAAGTAAATAGAATGTATTTCTTCACTGTAAGAAGAAATAAATGAGGCTATAATAAGACTAACACAGGAAATCAAATTTGTATTTGAAAGTTTTAAGATTCCCAAATATATAATAAATTAAATTTTAGATTCCATTTTTTCTTTGCTCTTGCTTGCATCTGATATCAAGTTTTCAAATTGATAAATGAGTATTTAGTCATGACTCAGTGCTAGAAACCACCAATTCCATCTTGCCTACCATACAACTAGTAGCTCTTTGCATATTGAGCTGTCCTTTAAATGACTTGTTCTCCCAGAAAATTTCACAAAGTTTTTTGATTTATTATTATTTATTTGGGTTTGACGAAGTATCTTGAAGTATCTATATTTAGATTTCAATTTAATTTAATATATGTCTCCCTATCTAAGTTATAACTAAGTGGGAGGGTATATTATCATTATTTAGGGTTTTAACTAAAAGACTACTGAAACTTAATTTCTACCAATACTCCGTTACATTATCTACCGATGATTTTGCTTAAAACATAAATAAAACCAAATAATCTGTTTTAAACCTCTTAAATCATCACACATTCTGTCTCTGGCAGTGTGTTCTAGAGCAATCCCTTTTCTCACCATTACCATCAGTAAAGATGCTACCATTTATTTTTCTATGTTATTTGGTCTAATGTTACGTAAATAGTTTTTATGTGTGAATAAACTTGGAAAACTAATAAGAACATTAAACTATTGTAATAATAATATTAATAGTGACTAAGATTGTGAAGGTATCACAATAATTTCTAGGCCATTTAAAAAACAGTATTTTCTTAAGGCCAATATCAACGTAAATAAAGTAAATTTTTTTAAATTGTTTTTTAAAGATGGTGTCTTGCTGTATTGCCTAGGTTGGTCTCAAACTCCTGGCTCAAGTGATCCTCCTACCTCAGCCTCCCAAAGTGCTGGGATTATGGGTATGAGCCATCACACCTAGCCCAAATAAAGTAATTTTATGCCTTTAAATCAACATACTCTAATCACTTAAAATAATTAACTTAATTCCTCTTTTTTATAATTATGAGAAAATTCTTAGGCTATTTATAAGTTAGTATATAATTTTGAGAAAAGTCTATGATCAATTCAGAATGTTGGCTTAACAACTGGTTAAGAAAAATACTTATTGCAAAGTTAAATACACAACTTAAAAAAAGAACCACTTTAGCACTAATTAATGTTTATCATACTGATACAGATTTCATAGGAAGGCCTAACACAGATATGTACCCTATTACCACTACTCTGAGTACTTCCCTTCAATTCTTCTCAACTTGCTGAGTTGCTGTGATGACATCATCAGCACACATAAACTATTAGATGTTACACGGCACATGGCAAATTACTAACATCTCAGTTTGAAACACTGTTAGTACTTTACAGACTTGGGAAAATATGCCAATTTTTTTTAAAAACTGCTATTTATTGAGCTTTTACCCTGTATCAGGTATCATGCTACATGTTTTCTATTCATTATCTTATTCAACCTTCACATTAATTTTAAAGAAAGTACTATTTCTTATTTTCATTTTATAGATGAAGAAATTGAGACTAAGTGTCATTTGTGTGGTATTTTGAAACTTAATAAAAGTGCCATGAATAGTGCCATGAATGACTTGGACAGTAGTCTCATCTGTTTCTTATATCAGATATAATCATAGGTAGAGGAGAACACAAAGGGGAAAGGAAAACAAAATGTCATTCAAACATCCCCCACTTCATATGGTGTTTTACAAACCTCATTTTATCCTCAGAACAAACTTGTGGGATAATTATTGGCTCTATTTTGTAGGTGAGATCACAGCCTCAAGGTGGTTAAGTCATTTGCCTAAGTAGTTACAGAAGGAACTAGAATTAGAAGCAGGATTCAAACTCTGATCTGGCTGACTTATTGTCCACTTTCTTCCAATAAGTTACACTGCTAGTTTTCCCACTATATACTCTCCAAAAGTTTTCCATTCTTTTCACTCTGAGTGGCTCAATGATATTCTTTATCCTAGTCAACAATGTTTCTTAAAATAAGCTATTAAAAAGATGCTAGTTTGTGGAAGAGAATTTACTTTATGGAAGGAAATATTATAATATCAGTAACTCTACTTTCATGTGGAATAGCTTTGTATTGCTATGTAAATATACTGTTCTCTGAAGAATGTGGAAAAAATACCATCAGATCTAGAAATTCCACATATTAAAAACAATTATAGGCCGGGCGCGGTGGCTCACGCCTGTAATCCTAGCATTCTGGGAGGCCAAAGCGGGTGGATCACTCAAGGTCAGGAGTTCGAGACCAGCCTGAGCAAGAGAGAGACCCCCGTCTCTACTAAAAAAAATAGAAAGAAATTAATTGGCCAACTAAAAATATACAGAAAAAATTAGCCGGGCATGGTGGTGCATGCCTATAGTCCCAGCTACTTGGGAGGCTGAGGCAGAAGGATCGCTTGAGCCCAGGAGTCTGAGGTTGCTGTGAGCTAGGCCAATGCCACAGCATTCTAGCCCGGGCAAAAGAGTGAGACTCTGTCTCAAAAACAAAAACAAAAAACAATTATAATATTGAATATGCATTAATTAAGCTGAATGCTTTCAGTAATAGAAATTTTTCACTGGTTAAATATCTACATATGTATTTGTACTACTTTTTTGGGTTAATTTATCAAAGTTGAGACATTTTCTAAATATAAAAGTGGGTTCTTTTGAGTATGGATTACTCATAAATTTGCTGGGATCACTTGCATTTTTTCCATTATAATTAACTATATATTAAAGGGGAAAAAAGGAAGTAAGCCTACAATTTAACTGGAATCTTGCAACAAGAATACAAATAGGAAAAGGAATAAAATTTAGAGACAAAAGAAATTTTCTCAATCTCTATCACCAGGTTCCCCAACTCCACTTTTGGTTAGTTAGCTGTGGGCAGAGGTGGTGGTTAGATTAGACCTTGAAGTATTTCCCAGGAAGGTTTTCACTAAGTTTCACAAGTGATATGAGGAATTTTAACTGAAGTCCCCACATGTTTGTTTCTGTACTGAGTTTTCCTTTTTACATGTGTCTTGCCCATACAGGCTTGAATCAAAAACCTCTTATCAAAAAGTCTATCTCCCTGATTGTACTGTTTCCATAATTAAAAGTGGATTTACAGATAGTCATACAGAATGATTGCTGCAATAAATTGACTTTAAAAGGAGCAGTACTTTACAGTGGAAGTTTTTGACTAAAAAGCACATTATGATGAAACCAATCAGCTAAAATAGATTAGGTGCCTTCTCACCACCACTGGTACTGCCGTTGAAGAAACTTCCATTCACTCCATCACATGCAGTGAGATCTAATTAAAATGCAGCTAAATTCTGGGTTTTTTAAATAAACTTTTAAATTTTTGAATCATTTTACATTTACAGAAAAGTTGTAACGATAATACAGGAAATTTCCTATATACCCCATTTCCTTACTGTTAACATCTTACATTAGTATGGTGTTTTGAAACAATCAATGAACCAATATTAATATTTTATTATTAACTAATATCAATACTTTACTCAGCGTTTCTTGGTTTTTTTACCCAATCTCTTTCTCTGTTCCAGAATCCCATCTACAATAGCACATTAGTCCTCATGTCTCACTAGGCTCCTTTAGACTGTGACCATTTCTCAGATTCTCCTGGCTTTTGATGACTATACATACCAACCTCCTAGAGCTGCCATTTAACAAATTATCACAAACTGGGTGGCTTAAAACAACAAAAATTTATTCTCTTACAGTTCTGGAAGCTAGAAGTCTGAAAGCAAAGTATCCAAAGGGCTAAGCCAGCAGCCACCAACCTTTTTAGCACCAGGGACTGGTTTCATGGAAGACAATTTTCCACAGGGGCGAGGGAGAGGACTGGGAGGCGAGTTCTGGCATTGATGGGAGAGACGGGGAGCTAGGGAGCAGCTGTAAATACAGATGAAGCTTAGCTGCTCACCCACTGCGCACCTCCTGCTGTGCAGCATGGTTCCTAAGTTTCATGGGGGGAGGGGTGTGTGGAGCTCAGGCAGTAACATGGGACACTGTTCCTAACAGGCCATGGCCCCCAGGAGAAATCCTTCCTTGCCTCCTCTGGCAATCCTTGGTATTCCTTGGCTTATAGATGCATCATTCCATCTTCACCTTGCCTTCTGTAGCTAGGTGTCTGTGTCCAAATTTCCCTCTTCTTTTAAGGATACCAGTCACTGGATTAGGGTTTATCTAACCCAGTATGATCTCATGTTAATCACATCTACAAAGCCCCTATCCAAACGACATTACTTACATACAAATAGGCAGGGTGGGGGAGGGGTGGGTGCTGGTGTGTCTTTTAAGGGAACACAATTCAACCCACAACAATCACATTGACATTTTGTGAGGAGTACTATATTGTGATATTCTGTAGGTTGTCCCTCAATTGGTGTTTAGCTGATGTTTTTCTCATGACTAAACTAGAGTTACAAGTTTGAGGCAGGAAGATCACAGAGTTAATATGGCATTCTCATCACAGCATATCAAGAGTACATGCTATTAGCATGACTTATCATTGTTTATGCTAACCTCCACCACTGACTGAAGGAATGTGTGTCAGGCTTCCCCACTATAAAGTGACTTTCCTCACTACCACCACACAGTACTCTCTGGAAGGAAGTCACTATATGCAGCCCACCACATAGGGGTAGACAGTTATGCTCTACCCCCTTAAGGAGAAAGTATCTGCATAGATAATTTGGAATCTTTCCATATGAGAGATTTGTCTACTCTCCCCCACTGATTTATTTATTTTGTGTTTTTTTAATTGAACTGAAATGATAGAAAATCAAAACAGGAGGGCTCCCATTCATAGAATAGAAACTCTTAATTAATTTTTCCCTGTAAACTCCCATTTCAGGTGATTCAGACAAGAACTGAGCTACACTTCAGTTATGTGCTAGGTATAGAATACTGCTTAAAAAAAAAAAAGGAGGCAAGAGAAGGGGCATGAAAGAGACCCTTGGCTAACACCACCACAAGATAATCAGAATTTAAAAAAAATTAACATCATCTAAGAAGTTCAAATCTTCCAGGGAGCAAAAAGTTGTTCGGTATGGAATTCTCAGAAGAGGTAGAATATTCACTGTGGACAGTTTCCCCCCGGATAAGAATAAAACTAGACTTTTTTCTGTCAATCAGTTCTCAATTGAACACATTTCAGAAAACAATACATATTTTAAAATGAGAAGTAGAGAAATCCATTCCACCTACCCCACCATCCCCAGTAACTTTTTTTTTCAAATCTCTACTTTTTGTAAATCAGCCTTGAGAGCTAGTATTCACTGGTATGCTATGAACCTTAGAAGGGTTCCTAAATTAAACTTCATGTCACTGAGCAGTTTGCAACAAAAGCCACTAAGAAAATTAGGATCAACTGTGATATATTTTCAATGCTAAATATTCTTTTTCCATAATAGCACCATATGCTAAATTAGTACATTTCAACATACTTTACAAAGGCAATTTGATAAAGAGCTACAAGGCCTGACACAACCCGGCTGGGTGGGAAGATAGAAAAACAGGCTCTAAAACCATCTCTTATTTTAAGGTTTTTATTTTTAATTGACAATAATTATACATATAATGGGGTATGATGTGATTGATGTTTTGATATTTGTATATATTGTGGAATGATCAGTTCAGGCAAATTAGCATATCTTACCTCAAACATTTATCATTTCTTTGGCGTAAGAACATTTAAAATTCTCTCTTTTAGCTATTTTAGAATATGCAATACCTTATTATTAACTATAGTCACCATGCTGTGCAATAGATCACCAGAATTTAAACAAATGTGACCTGATCAAATTAAAAAGCTTCTGCACAGCCAAGGAAACTATCATTAGAGCGAACAGACAACCTACATACAGAATGCGAGAAAATATTTGCTTTGTATACATCCAATAAAGGGCTGATAACAAGAATCTATACAGAACTTAAGAAAATCAACAAGAAAAAGTCAAAAAAAAAAAACCCATCAATAAATGAGCAAAGAATATGAACAGGAACTTTTCATAAGAAAACAGACTAATGGCCAGCAAACATAAAAAAAAGTATTGGAGTTCGAGACCAGCCTGAGCAAGAGCGAGACCCCATCTCTACTAAAAAAAATAGAAAAGAAATTAATTGGCCAACTAAAAATATATAGAAAAAATTAGCCGGGCATGGTGGTGTATGCCGGTAGTCCCAGCTACCTGGGAGGCTGAGGCAGGAGGATCGTCTGAGCCCAGGAGTTTGAGGTTGCTGTGAGCTAAGCTGACGCCACAGCACTCTAGCCCAGGCAACAGAGTGAGACTCTGTTTCAAAAAAAAGTTCTCAACATCTCTAATTATTAGGGAAATGCAAATCAAATCTATAATGAGATATCACCTAACTCCAGTGAGAATGGTCTTTATCAAAAAGTCCCAAAACAACAAATGCTGGCATGGATTTGGAGAGATTGGAACTCTTTTATGCTGCTGGTGGGACTGCAAATTAGTACAACCCCTGTGGAAAGTAATTTGGAGATACCTCAGAGAGCAAAAAATAGAAATACCATTTGATCTAGCAATCTCACTACTAGGCATCTAACCAAAGGAAAAAAAGACATTCTATACTAAAGACATCTGCACTCAAATGTTTATAGCTGCACAATTCACTATTACAAAGATATGGAAACAACCCAAGCGCCCATCAATACATGAATGGATTAATAAAATGTGATATATGTATACACCATGGAATGCTACTCAACTACAAAAAATAATGGTGAACTAGGACCTCTTATATTATCCTGGATAGAGATTGAGCCCATCCTTAGAAGAGAGGTATCACAAGGATGGAAAAACATGCACCACATGTACTTGCCATCAAATTGGTACTAACTGATCAATGCTAAGGTGTTCACATGGTAGTGATACTCATTGGGTGTCCATCAGGTGTGAGGGGTGCGGGGGAGTAGAACCACAACTAATGCAAGCGGAGCACACTATACGGGGGAAGGAAGGACACGCTTATATTCCTGGCTTGGGTGAGGCAAATGCATTACATGTAACCAAAATGTTTGTACCCCCATAATATCCTCAATTTTAAAAAATAAAAGTCACCGGAACTTATTCCTCCTGTCTAACTGAAACTTTATACCTGATCTTAAATGAAATAAGCCATGCACAGAGAGACAAATACCATGTGATCTTACTTATTAAATGTGGAATCTAAAAAAAAAAAATTGAACTCATAAAATAAAGAATAGAATGGTGATTAGCAGAGTCTGGGTATGGGGTATGGAGGGGGGCAAGGAAAGGAGAAACAATGTTAAAACCATTTTTATGAGATTGAAACTCCTGAATTCAAATTTCATTCTGACGTATTAAATGGCCTCTAAAAATAGTAAATCATAAAACATTACAGGTACAGTTAGAAGAGTTCTAACCCACAGATGAGATATAACATTTTAATATTTAACGACCCTGTCACCACATGATTACCTTTCTCTGTGTTAGCTGGAGCAAAGGAAGTTAAGTGGTAAACAAAAGACTGAAGGTGATTCACTCTGCATTTTCAGTACAGCTCCTTAAGAGAATCAGTGTTTTATAAAATGTACACCACTATTTTTATAAATGCTTACAACCTACAGAGTAGGCAATGCCACCTTTAGGCAGGTGCTATACTGAATTCATCCCCTTTTTCTTAATCATAAATACATCTTCCCTAAGGTTATTAAAAGTAAAAACTGAACTGTTAAACCACACACAGGACTTTTTAAAAAGCAATGGAATTCAACTTTTAAAAAGGTTAAATAAAGCTTTCTAGTGTATTATAATGCACATGCTCATACCACCCCAAAACTACTTATAGATTTTATTTAAAAAAAAAAAAATGCTATTTCTTATCTCTACTTCATCTCTTCCCGCCTGCCAGAATATTCAACACAGAGGTATCACATCTTATCAAGGATTATTCATTGTTTCAATTTGTCTATTCTATTGCAGCAATACATGGTTTTACAGATCTAATTGCCAATATAATGATTATATGAGGGCAGGTATTTGTTCCAACAGAATATTTTGTATACTTTTTTACAGTATCAGAGTGTGGCAAGTTCAACATGTATAAGTTTATAAGTCTATGGAAAGTTCATGACTAAGCAGATACCATGAAATTCTTAAATCATTCTCAACTGCTCCTTATTGCTATCATTCTATGCCTCTTGACATTTTGTTCACAAAGATAAAAATGTACTCCTTTCAAACTATTATTTTTCATTTATCTTCAAGAATAGAGGCAATAGTCCCAATGTGCTGTTGGGAAGTGATGCAACAAAGAGTCATCAAAACCGAACAACAAAATCAAGTCCAGTAACTGTCTGTGCTTGACTGAATACAAAAAATATCCCAGATTGTCAGTAGGTATTCCTACTAAGAAAACAAATCTAAAGCATCTCATCCAACCCACAGAAAACCTAGGACTAACAAAACCTTCCTTGAAACTTTCCTATCTTATGAAGAAATTTTAGAGAAAAAAATATAGCATCTTTAAGAAAAAAGCACATTATAGGCAATGCAAGAAGAGCGAAGTATAAAGTCCCAGGGAAACTAGATTAGGGATGGATCTAGAGAACAAAATTGCCCTCACAGAAGACCAAAAGAAGGCAAGATAAAGATTTCTAGAAATGTATAGTATAGTTGGGGAGAGAGACATCAAAAGAATCATTTATAGCACAATGTGGAGAGCGGAGGGACAGTATGTAAAGTGCGCCCTCAGGCTGGGAAGGAGATGGCATTCGGTTCAGACAAGCCTCCCTTCACAGGCTGTGAGGTAGGAGCCGAGTAAGCTAGAAGAGAAAGGAGAGGAGCAAACATTTACAAGAGATGGCTTTGTACACTTAGGAAAGCACCAATGGTTTGGAATTACTGAAGAATGACTTACAGGGTAGGAAGCAATGAGGGATGAAGCAGGACAGGAATGAGATTCTATATCACAGAGGGCAAGTTACAGTTCTATCAAATTTTTATGAGACTAAAATTCAGAGTTTACTTATTGAGTCTAGGTAAATGTTACTCACAATATACAAAGAATACACTTCCTTTTCCGTACAACCTTTTGTCTTCTTTTTGTTGATAATTATCTTTCCCCTCAACTCTTAGTTTTGTTATGTACCTCATTAATATCACCCCTTTACTCTCCACCAGAAGTGGAAGCCTCCTTTCAACAGATTTAAGCACTACCTATTCTGTCATTATTCTATCGCTTCTCTCTGTTCGTAGGCCTCCCTCCCAGATCCCATATATTCCTGCTCTGCTCTGAAACAGTTACTCTCTTTACTCTCTAAGGCTCTTGCACAGCTTTCACCACAAGATCCAAATTCACCATTAGCCTGTGCATTCCCTTCATCTTTCTCTTGTCGGGGACCCTTGCTTCCTGGATCCTGTGTCTCTCGCCTTCACGCTTTTATTTTGTTTATTTTGGCAGGACACATACTTTAGGAACTTCCTAAGAAAGATTATAAGGAAGGTAAATGTTGGAAGCTATACATGACTAAAAATGTATTTATTCTACCTTTAAACATGATCAATAGTCTGTCTCAGTTTCAAATTATAAACTAGAAGTTGTTTTTGCCGCAGAATTCTTCTAGAGCCATCGCTCCTCTTTCTTCACTGTCACTGCTGAATGTCAGGAGCCATTCTGATTCTACACGTTACGGTAAGGGTGTTTTTAAAAACTTCAATGTGCTGGAGACTCTATAGGTCTTTCAAACTTGAAAACCATTATCCTTAAAGTCCAGAAAATTTCCTTTGTTATTCCTTTGATAGTTTCCTCATTATATTTTTTTCTGTTTCTAAAAAATTCAATTGCTGAGAGTATGGCCTCCTGGACTAAGTCATTACTTATCTTTTTTATTTTTCATTTCCTGAACATTTTGAGTTTATTTCTTCTATCAACTTTCAATTTCAAGGAGTACATTTTTGTACTCTAAGTGTTCCTTTTCTTATAGTACCTGTTCTTATTTTCTGATTTGCAGTATATTCTCTGATCTTTCTGGGACTATCAATGATACTATTTTAAAGTTTTCTTTTTCCTTCATTGTCTCTATTTCTGCCAATCTCCTTGTTTTCTCCAAGCTGGTTTTGGTTTCTGATTTGCTTCAAACATCTGGTGATCATTAGGCACTACTCATATTAAAAATAGAGCACTAAAAAGCTGATAATAGTCTGTGGAAATGGTGAGGTTTGTGAATCGGTAGGCCTCACTGTAGAGCAGTCCTACTGGGAGGCTCCTACCATAAGTATCCATAGGTCTTTTGCATAGATTAATCAGATTTTCCAAAGAAGCATCCTCCAATTTCATGCCTGGATAATATAAAACTGATTGCCAAAATTTTGGTAATAAGTGGAAGAAGTGGGCTAGAGGTGTCTCATTGTTTAGTAAGCATTTCACTCAATCCTCCACTCTCTGTCAATGCCTTGGCATCCCCAGTTATCAGTTTTCTAGTTCACATTCTCTATATAATAAACTACCCGACTTACTGGGGTATGAGGAAGCATTCGGGATCTAAGTTCACTTAAAACACATTACCACCAAATCCTCCTGTTTTCAGCCTCACCCTCACTGTTGACTCTTTCAGAGGTTTGGAATTGAAAATCAGGTTGCTTCTCAATGTCTCTCATTAGTAGCTTAGGTTTCAGCTTCTCAGGACTTCCAGGTTAGTCACAATTATCCATGCGCTTTCGAGTCGCTCTAACTAGGTTTCTGCATTTTTAAAATCCCTTTACTATAGTTTTATTTGGAGAAAGTGAAATAATGTATGTGCTTACTCTGCCATTTTTCTGTAGCATATTTTGATTGTCTAAACATTAACAAATATTTGTTAATGAAAAACTCAACAAAAATTTAAGTCACCTCTAACATGAACTTGAGATGTTCAGGTGGACTATGAAATACGAATACAAGTTTATACTACAAATAAAGGTACCGTAACAGCTAGAGTGAAAGTTACACAAAAAAATGAAATAAATTTACATTAGAAAAAGTCAGCTGACATTTTGGTAGTATATATTTAACTACATGTTATTATAAAAACAAATGCTGTTTTCAAATCCCAGAAAAGAAACAATACTATAGTGCATGAAAATGAGGCAATATCCCCAGCTAAATCAGGCATTATTGTTCATGAAAAAAACTCAAACTTTAATTGCTTTTCTAGAAATTAGATCATAGTTTTAAATACACAACAGACTTAGGTTCCTAAATAAAACCTGGAATTCACCCTTCGGCAAATAACTTCTAATGTACTCATTTTGATTATTCCGATTTTTAATTTTTTTTCCAAAGAGAAGCTCATTTAAATGAATACAACTGGGAACAAATTCTTTGATAGCTACTCTAAAATAAAAGCTGAGATATCTATGCATTAATTTTAAAATTTAAGTTGCCTATTAAAGTAGTATGAAACTTTCTTGAGAGTTTACATATTTACACAGTCATAAAAATTAAAGACAAAAAAAGTTAAATCCAATGTGAAAAAAATTAAGGTCATTAATTTTCATATTTAAAGGCAGTAAAAATAAGCTTTGATTGTGACTATTATCTTTAAAAAATGTCTGCTAAATTATAGCAATGGAAGTTCTCAAAAACACCAGTAAAGTTCCTCATAACCATGAAATCATCCATGAACTGGGGTAAATTCAAACACAGCTCACTATTTCACAATTACAGAAACAATAATGCTCATTTATTAAGTATTTTAGCACGTCGGCCACCAAGCCAGCCACTTTATGCTCATTATCTTACTTCTTATTACCACCTTAAGAGGTTGCAAGGACTTCTTATTCCTGTTTTAATGAGAATATGGGACTTATTAATGTTATAAGTAGAAGTAACTTGACCATGACATTGACAAGAAGTTGCTCAGAACAAGAATGCTGTTATTTATACTATTTCAACAGTCTGAATATAAACGAAACAAAATAAAAGAGAATAGGGATGAAGCAACACAAAAATGAAAATAGTAAACCTATGATACACTAACTTTAGGGACTTCAAGTTTAAGAACATGGATTTGATGAAGTGAGAAGTCAGAGAAAAACGAACTACTATTCCACTTGGGCAGAAATGGGACTTTTTTATAGTAGCATGTCCACTTTGGGCCTGTGTCAATTATAAACCCCCAGAACTATTTTCCAGGAATTACATTTCCAGACTTGAGTACCTGGAATTGGAAGAGAACAGAAATACAACCCTCTATAGTGAATTAGTAAGTTTAGAAAGGTGTTTGGATCAGCAGGGAAGGGGAGAAATCACCAGAAAATCTTCATGCTCCTGGATCACATTGTGTGGATTTTTGTTTGGGAATTTAAGATGAATTTGTTTGGGTAAGTAGGCTATTTGAGGTCAGAAGGAAGAGGATATTTGAAGAGGGAATTATCACGAGGGCTGGTAATGCCACATTTGCATTTCTTTCTTTCCATTCCCACAGTTCCCATCTCTAAGCAACCGGAAAAATGGTCTATAGACTAAAGAAGGAAAATCTTGGGGGCAAGCATGATCCAATATAATTAAAATGTGTTGCTTATAAAAAGAACAAGTTTGTTTTAGCTTTTCTAAATACCCCCCAAATTAATTCCAGCTCTTGATTAAATAAACTAGGTATCATTTAGCTAGCATAACTGTTGTCCCCCATTTTAAGCCAAATGATTTTATAAAACCAATGCACTAAAGAAAACTACTACTAATTGCTAATAGGAGTGCAAGCAGGAGGAGGAAGAGGCAGAGCAGCAGCAGCAGTAGTGGCAGCTAACATTCAGATAGTACTTTATGGCAGGTGCAATTCCAAGTGCTTTACATGCATTATTTTTTCCTAATTGTCCAGACAACCACACGAAGCAGGAACCATTATTATGTCTCACTTCACAGATGAGTTAAGCTAGGTACAGATTTTAATAACATGTTCAATGCCCAAGAACTAGTAAGTAGTAGATGTGAAATAAAATTCATCCACTTTGCCACAGAGAAGATAATAATGGTTAGAGAATTATTTTTTCACCTAAAATAACATGGTTACGTAACATCTAAAAAGAACTGCAAGGATTTTTTTTTCTTTTGCTACAAATTTATTACAAATGATAGTCCATACATTGTATAGAAAAGAACTGATAATATAATTTTACTGATAAACAAAAAAGAAAAGGAACTGGATTCTGGAACTCTATAAAGTAAAGGCTTTTAGATAACCAGGACTATTAGAAATAGTATCAAGAAAAAAGCGAAGTAGTACCACAATAAAAACAATAGATCCTAGAGTGTCAAAAGGATTACAAAATGCTAAAGGGCATGGCATTAGCAGGACTTTTGCTCTGGAAAGTTCATGTCTACTACAAATGTTCAAGAATATTCATTCTTCTATGGGAACATATTTCCAGTTGTATCATGGTAATCAATAAAACTAGAATTGACTTTTATATCCAACTTAAAGGCAACATGTTTTACAAAGCATGGGGACATATGAATGATTATGAAAAAAGTATACATTTTAAAAGACTTTATGAAACTGTTTAATTGAGGTAAAATGGAGTATCTCTATAGTTTCATAAAGCCTTTTTAAATTATGCTAATAAATATTTTATTAATTGGCCAAATGAAGATGTTCCAAATCTTATAAGACAGAATAAAACAATGTTATAAAAGCAAAAGAAACTTAGTAGAAAACATGTTAACTAGTTGAAGCTAGAAAATATTTAGCATCTCTAGCTTCTAACAAGAACTACTCAAGGAAAAGAGCAAGCAGTGTCAACTACACTCCCAAATCCCTCTAAGTTACCCTCATCCACACTGTAAATAGACATCCATGGACATCTCTCTCCTCTTGCCTCTCCATCTTGATCTCTCTTATAGCCAGCCAACTTCCTTGTTCTCCAAATGGTATAGAAAAATAAATAAATCATCTTTGTCATTTTTTAAAAATAATTTAGTTGCTGAAAAGCCCTGGGAAGAGAATATACCATCACACAGTAGCACACTCAAATTGGTTAGCTGGGAAAATAAGATGAATTTCCCTGCTCTCCTAAGAACTGACCTGCTCCATTCCAACATACATTAACAAGGAAATTTTTCTAGGAAACCAGTGTTTGACTTTTATGAGATACAAGATTCAGTGTTTATAAGAATGATGTTTAATCACAATTGCCACTGTTGAAACCTTAGCGAAGGCCAGTTTTGCCAAGAGCCACATGGCTATTTCCCTACCATAAAGGAAATAGGATGAAACAAAGTAGCATATTCTTGTAATAACTTCTGCCAACACAGAAAAATCAAAGACTCCAACTAATCAAGGCCCAAATGCTGAAAATGAAAAACCAACTATCAATCTATTAATATACATGGACAGCTTCTACCCTAAATGCCCTTTACCCTACTTGATACCTCCCATCCAGCAATTTCTCAATTCTTCAATTCCTACCCCTTTTTAAAAGTCTCCCCTGACCAACTCAACATTAACAACCATAGTCTTTAGGCAATTAGTTATCTTGTTTAACATTTTTTAAGGTAGCTATAAAGAACCACTCTGCTAATAATTTATTTTTTTGAATCCCCTACACAACTCTGAAGTGAGGCAAACTAGTATAGTCTTTTGCAAAATAATCCCTGTACTGAAATTCTGCTATAGAGAGTGTGCTAAAAGAAGAGTCATAGAACTTTAGTGACCAAAGTGGATATTATTACCAACATAAATTCCTTCCTCTAAAATTTATACAAATAACCACGTGACCCCACTCCTATCTGAAGCAAAATTGGTGTGAAATAGAAACTAATTTAGAAGTACAGAACTGACTTGAAATTTTAAAAAAGAATTTATCTATCAGAATTTCTAAGGTCATAATTAGATAAGAACTTCCACGTTAACTAAGCAGAAATGTCAGTGAGGACACTGTTGTTCATTGTGGTCATGTATTAATGATGATTTTAACATCTGATCTGAAAAGCAGAACCTTTTGGTAAAAGCACGCCTATTTATATCAAGGAGGTTCAAAACTGACTCAGAGGAAAAAGTATTATCCTCTGACTCACTGAGACCACTTCCTGAAACACCCAGTGTTTTTCTTGGAAGGAAGTCCATTTAAGTGCCATTCCTTTCAAACACTGATTAGACAAAATTGAAGTCTAACACAAAATGGACAAAAGACATATATTTCCAAAAGCCATCCATGTGTCAAAGTAGAGGATATTCCATAAACATATAGTCATGAGAGAAAAGACTTTAAAAGTAGTCAAAAATAGTTAATGCAAGGTATATTATAAAGAATAAAACACTGACTACCTACATGTATGTATCTCGCTTTATGCTATAATCGCTTAATGATAAAGAAACAACTTTATGATTTTTAACCCACAAAATTAACTGCCTTTGGCTTTAAGTTAGTTGCTTTTTTTCCTCAAAGTAATTCTTTCTCCTCTCTGAATCAACTGTATCACCAATAATAATTTACATAAACAATGAATAACACTTACTAAGACCATATGTGTGTCAAACATTGTTATAAGTTGTTTATATGCATTAATTTCATTGAAACCACAACTTCTATAAGAGGCAGGTACCAGTATCATCTCTATTTTACAGATGAGGAAAGTGTGGCACAGAACAATGAAGGACTTTGCCCAATATCACACAGTTAGTGCAGCCTCAAAGACAGGCATACCACCACAAAAGCCCAAACTCTCAGTTTCTATGCTATGTGTGTATGTGTGACCTCCACCTTTTAGAATGTTTGTTAATACTTAAACATATTTAAGCATACACATAATTACATATAAACAGATATGTATTAATATTTCACATTAACATAGTCTACGCCTAGATTCAAATATGTCCTTATACATTAGTTTACAAATTCTAATAAAACTCTTATATCAATAGGACTTGAATACAAAAAAAGAAATGCCAAGTCTTCAATCTAAAAGAACTACTTGGATAAGCTTTGAAACATTCCATTGTCCAGCTACATTAATGTCAGCCCCACTTGTTTTCTAGTTCTAAAACATTGGAAATATCTTACAGACCTACAAAAACACCAGAATGATACTGCCCTGGACACAGCCCTTGGGGGAGGAAAATACACATAACATTTCCTTCTTCAAAATAACAAGCAATTAAACTGAATCTTGCTGTTTGTTTCCTCTTGAGTAATCTAGACTGAAAAGAGTTCAAACATCTGACTCTTGCAGTATTTTGCTTTCAGTAGAAAAACCATTCTTTTATATGTCAAGTCAGCTAATAAGTATTCACTCATATCTGACTCATGGAAACTAGTTTAAATATTAAATAACTGCATATTTCTAGCTCTAAACATTTGCAAAAGAAATTCCTAGGTGGCTAGTGAGGCAGACTAAGCATTGTAAAATAAGCCACATCACTCTAACCTGCAGATTATTAGGAAGCAGTAGGAGGAGGACAAATTTATCCCTGAAGAGTGAAGCCCTTAAGAGAATGACTAAGAAAACAGAATATATTCCCATTGTTAACACCACTCTGGAGATGCTTAAGATTCAGAGGTGTTCTTGGAAGCCTACCTGCCCATCCAGTGTGACTTTAGGGCTGAGAGTCATCCTATTTCCTTAAAACAAATCATTTACCCAAGTAACTTGGTGAATAAGGTGAATAAAATTCTACCACTGAAAATTCATTCTTTTCAGTTAAGCATTTCTATCCCCAGAAAACACTTTTAAACTATAAACACTTCTGGGAGTAATAATACATTATTGTCATTAACATTTAAGTATGAATTATTAGGTACTTTCTCCTAGGATAGGAGGACTCTAGGGTAATGTGGGAAAGTCTATGAAGTCAGTGTACTCAGAAATGTAAGAAATCTGCATATAGAATTGGAACAGTAGCAAGCTACTAAAGAAAAACTTCCCCTGCTTGATACTTTTTACCTATATTCAATAAATATATCTAGTATATTATTAATTATTGAAATTGTGAAAGGAATTCTAGCTTATGCATGCAATGATTATTTATTACAGGCAAGCATCCTACAGAGTAAGGAAAACACATAAGAAATTCATTCAGTATTTTTTGGACATTTATCACTTACAAGATGTTGTGCTTTGCATGAGGGCATACAATAAACATGGTTTCTCTCCTCCAACAGCACTCAGTTTAGCAAGACAGATATGCAAACAGATAATTATTAATATAATGAATTTTAGTAAATGCTATAATCATGGCATGAACAACGTACTATGAAAGTGTCTACCTAGGGCAGCTGGTAGGTTTCATACAGGAGGAGGACATGGTAGAACCAGGTCGTGAAAGACACAGAGGACTGTGCCAGCTGGTATATCCATGGGCAGTTAGAGGGCATTCCAGACATAAGCAAAGTATATGGAAGGACATGAACTTCAGGGAATAGTAAGATACTCAGTGTGGCTGCAAGATGAAGTATATAAAAAGATGTACTGGAGAAAAGCTTGATATGAGATTGTAAGGGGTCTTGCAGAGCATATAAAGGAATTTGAACTTAACCTTTTTGGAAATGGTTAAGTCAAAAGAGGAGTAACATTCATATTACTAACGTTTAAGAAAATAACTATGGTGGCATTTTGGAAGGCAGACTCGATCAGGGAGCAAAGTTAAGAAATTGAGATAATTTTATCTGTTTCTTTCATTCCTAAGCAAATCTTCCCAACTGTATTATGCCCTGTATATTTTTTGGAAAAATTAAGACTCATCCATATCATTCCCATAATTTCTTCAAACTCCGTTGCTCTCCAAAGAGAAATAGATATTTTAACTAATTTTAAATGTGCATACCAATAACATATAAGGACATAGCTCGTATTTCCTAGAGTTATTAGTTACATAAGAAATCCAATGAATCTATATTCATCCTATTTTTGAAAGGTGCATTTTAAAATTCTAAAGACTAAGAGAATAGAAGGTTTGTGCTCTTGATATTTGATTTGTTTATTTAAAACAACCCTTTAATGATGCAGCCACTGTGGAAAACAGTACAGTGATTCCTCAAAAAAATCAAGCACAGAATTACTATATGATCCAGCAATTCCATTTCTGAGTATATACCCCAAAAAAACTAAAAGGAGAGACTAGAATATATATTTGTACACCCATTTCATAACAGCATTATTCACAATGGCCAAAAGGCAGATACAAACCAAGTGTTGTCCACCCATGGATGAATGGATGCAAAATGTGGTATATACGTGCAATAGAATTATTCATTCTTTAAAATGAAAGAAATTCTGATATACGCTGCAACATGGATGAACCTTAAAGCCATTATGCTAAGTGAAATAAGCCAGTAACAAAAGGATAAATATTGAATGATTCCACTTAAATGAAGTATTTAGAGTAGCCAACTTCATAGAGGCATAAAGTAGAATAGTGGTTGCCAGGGGCAGGGAGGAGTTGGGAATGTGCAGTTAATGTTGATTAGGCACAAATATTCAGTTTGGGAAGATGAAAAAGTTCTAGAGATGGTCATGATGGTTGCACAACA
The DNA here is from genome assembly GCA_963574885.1 of Lepilemur ruficaudatus. NCBI lineage: Eukaryota > Metazoa > Chordata > Mammalia > Primates > Lepilemuridae > Lepilemur > Lepilemur ruficaudatus. The sequence goes on along the minus strand of CAUYRT010087042.1, from coordinate 13,983 downwards.
GTATGAATGTACTTAATGACAATGAACTATAGACTTAAAAAAATGGTTGAAATGGTAAATTTTATGTTATATATATTTTACCACAATAATAAAAATCTGAGGCAGAAATGAACTACTGAATATCTGTGAGCCCATCAGATATACCAACTAGTCTGTAAAGGCTAGATCTTACTGTAGCTTCCTCTATAAAGAAGGTATACTAGAGAAATAAAGAATTTCTATGGCAAACACACATACACAAAACCCTGTGAATGTGATTGTACAAGCATACCTATATATATTAATATATGCATATATATATTTTTTAATTTGAACTAGATTATCACTATACTTTTAAAAAGATGAGGAAACACAGTCCCTAATTTACAAAAGCAATAAATTCAATTATTCAAAAAAAAAAAAAGGAGCACTGGTCCAGTTTTTACCAACTCTTAGTTTCTGGTCCAGCTCCATTATTTGCCTACGACTTTTGCAAATTATTCAAATGGAGTAGGGCTCCTTGCTCCACCTCTACACACCAATCCGGTAACAAAGTAAGACAATGTATATATATAATTACTTTAAAAATATACATTATTTGGAACAGATACGCTATTTTATAAATCTTTTGATTTATGAAATATTAACAACTTCCTTTGTAAAAAAGTTATTAACTTGACGTTTTATGGCAAAATATTTTTTAGTTTTTTTGTTTTATTTTGTTTTGTTTTTGAGACAGCATCTTGCTCTGTTGCCCAGGCTAAAGTGCCGTAGAGTCAGCCTAGCTGTAGAGTCAGCCTAGCTCACAGCAACCTCAAACTGGGCTCAAGCCATTCTCCTGCCTCAGCCTCCTGAGTAGCTGGGACTACAGGTGTGTGCCACCATGCCCGGCTAAATTTTTCTATTTTTTTAGTTAGCAAATCAATTGTTGACTGCAGTAATTAGAATATTCTCTGTTCCTGGAAATGAGCCAAGTGACGTTGATGATACCCAATTTAGTAATTATAATACTTAGAAACAATCCATTTTAAACAGTGTTCACCCTACCCATAACACTATGCCCCTCCCAATACACCCTTTGAAATCTTTTGTTTTGGAGGGGAGGGGCATCTTTTCTCACTGATCAAAACAACTTCCAACACTTAGGAAGTACTAATCTCAACTGCTAGCCAATATTACCCTTTTTATAGGGAAACAAACTTATGATATCCAGTAAGAAATTTCTCAGACTTCACATTAAACCCCCCAAGAGTATGCTATCATTAAAGTTAGCCAAAGTTTAAACTTAAGTAAAACCCACACACATCATTAAATTCTTGTATAATCACGTACATGTGTTATTGCTACCACTTATCAGCTATTATTATTTTTTTAACTTAAAGAAGACAAGCATTCAAGAATAACCCTGAAAATATTTTCTTTCCTTCTGTTTCCAATTCCCAGTCACTTTGTCACCTAAGGTTACTCTTCCTCTTTATTTCTACAAAAAACAGTATTTCATCTCATGGTAAACATCTTGTAAAACAGTCCCTCCCATGGCTACTACAGTCTTATTTCACAGACTCAGGAAATATACATCCTCTTCCTCTTCTCTTTCTACTTCATAAATTCCTCAATGCACCCAAACATATGAAAGATATTATCTCAACTTAGAAGTTCAAATTTGATTTTTAAGAAATAGGCTCTACTAACAGTAAGTATTTGAGTATTTAACTTCTTTAATAAATCTCTAAGCCTGATTATCATTTGTTATTTGGCCACCAGTGAGCACCCAGAGCAGCCAGGATCATGTGCTCCAGTAGCACAGAACACCCTCCCCTCCTCTATTTTTCAAAATGTGACTATATTCATTCTACCTCAGATTTATTCCTGACATTGTAGTAATACAAATTCACTTTCCCTTCGCAGGAACAGATCCAGTTGAAGCACTCTACATTCATTTTTGTCTGCTTTTGTCTGCAAATTGTCTCTAGGTCAAGATCCACTTAGATACTTAGTAGTTAAGAAGGTTTGGGAAAAGCTGGGTTGCAAGTGGCCTAGAGTAACCTGAGGTTACCAACAGTCAAGTCGCTTAATGTCATTAGGTTGACTTCAGAGAAGAGGATAATAGCTTTCACCCAGGCAACCCCTGTACTCACAATTATACCATGAATTTTCCAGTAAAATGTCCACTCATTCTTTATCCATTCAATAAATCTTGCTGAGGGCTTACTATGTGCCAGCAGGCACTGTATTTTCAAAGCTGGATAGACAATGATGACCAAAACAGATATATAATAATTCCTGTCCTCAAATGATCTTTCCTTGAATATATCAAGCTCTTCCTTTCTCAAGGCCTATCACACTTGTCTATTAATAGAATAATTATATTTCATGTCTTTGCCTATCTAACTCTTATATCTCAGCTCAAATGGCCCCTCTTTGGGAAGTCATTCCCTGACTTACCAATCTATCCTAGATTCCTACATTACATGCTTTCACAGGACTCTAAATCTTCTTCATAAAATTTTATAGTTAGACATTTAGGCCAATATTTAACATCTGCTTTTTCAAAAATAAACTGCTACCTGGTACACTTTCTATTGAAGCAGAACATACTTTTTTACTTTATATTAAAAAAATTTTTAATTTCATTTTTCTTTTAGGTAAATACTATTTGAAATTTTTAATATGAGACTTGAATTTTATGTTCTTTATATCTTCTTTACAATTTTTATGTAATTTATCCAAAGATATTCCTTCATGTGCAAATGTTATAATCAAATTACACAATTCTCTAACCTACCCTATTTTTTGTGTGTAGTTCGTTCATATTTTAGACATTAACTAAGGTTTTTACAAATGTCCATATCTGCTATCTATGTAGATATTTTCAAGTCAGAATTTTGAACAATCTATATTCATCTCAGCAAACAAATTTTCCTTATCACTTTTTTATCTGGAATTAGCCAGACAAACTTATACCTGAATCCTACTACTTATTAAATGTGAAACTTTAGGTTTACTTAGCCTCTATGAGCCTAGTTTCCTCCTTTGTGAAGTGGTTATAATCTCTCAAGGGTATGAAAAATAAAAGCATACAAAGCTCCTAGCAAAATATCATGCTAAATAAATAACAATTCCTTCCTCCATGGGGGGGAAAGGTACATGTTTGAAAATGTAACCCCCTAAGAAATATTATACTACTTTACATTACCTAATCTGATTTCCTAAAAAGGAACAAATTTAACTTTTTTTACTTCACAGGATATACTTCAGGTCAGGGGTTGACAAACTTTTTGCAAAGGGTCAGGTTATAAATATTTTAGGCTTTGTGGGCCACATATGTATGGTCTCTTGATATCCTTTTTGTTTTTAATAACCTACTAAAACTGTAAAAACCATCCTTGACTTATAGAAGGAAAACAGCCCACTATAGTTTGCTGACCCTCTGCTTTAAGTTCATAACTACTCATCAGTTCCATTCTTACTTATCCTATTACCTCATCTTAATCAATACTCAACTGAAGAACTACTCTCTTTACTATTTATTAAACTTTCAGTACAGCAAACACTAATTAAATACTTGCTCAAATGTTAGGCCCTGTGAGGTAACTCACAACTTGAAAAAAAAGATACACCTCAAGCTACAGAAGCAGTAAACTAAAGACTTTCCAAGACTTCCTCCAGTGTCACTTTGCCTTTTCCTCTGATTTTTCTGAGTCTATTACTAATCAGGATTTACAGCATAATCAGTTTATGCTCATGACCTCAGAGTTCTCTTACCATAATTTTGTATTGAAATTGCTGGGTTTAGTTCCTTTATGAGAATTTGATGAGGCTTCTTATACCACAGAGAGAGGCCCCCAGTGCTCATTTTCCATCAGATTCTCTCCTTTCATTTCTGAGGTATTGTTATAATTACTTTCTTTTCTCCCCCAACTTCCAACACAATCATTTCTTTCTCTTTCTGTAGTTCAGCTCACCTCCTTATCGCTAATTCTCTAATTTTTCTTCTCTTTTCATGTATGCTTATACATGAAAATCAGAATTAGTTTCCATTATTGTTCTGCCTCTGATAGTCTTCATATTCTTATTCTGAGTACCTTTGTTTCTTTGTCTATCACAGGGATCAAAACAGTTTGTGATGCCAATCAGAGACAGTTATTAAGTGTGGATGAAACAACACATGAAAATAACACATGTGAAAGTTATTTAGAATCCATAAAGTACTCTAAGAGACCAACCACTAAGATCTAAAGCGCAGAAGTCAGACTAGATTCAAGAATTGGCCATGCCATTTACATTTATGAGTTATTGACCTTAGGCAAGTTAATTAACCCCTCTAAGCCTCACTTTCCTCATCTGTAAAAGACAGTAATAATACCTACTTTATAGGGTTTTGTGAGGATTACATAATATAATCCATGTCAAGCATTTATCGTAATGCCTAGCATATAGTAAAGGCTTAAAAAATGTTAAACATAATTATTATTTGAAGATAGGATATATTTTTATTCCAGAGGGCTACAGGCCTTGTATGTTTACTTCTCAATCTTTACTTGTTCTTGAGCCTATCTATTTATTCCCACCAGTAAATTTATGTCCCCCTCCTTTTTATTTACAACACTGGTTAAAGAAGGTCTTTGGCATTTTGCTCTGTTGTACTGTGTTCCTCCTTGCAGGCATTTATTGCCTTTCACCATTAAGGGAGGGAGGAGATTAAGAGGACAATCAGTTCACACTCTGTATGTTATCAATTTGTACAGTCAGTTCTGTTATAATGAGCATATGCATTCCTAAAAATCAGAATGCTAAGAAAAATCACTTAATTAAAACCACAGAGTTTATGGGAAAAATAAGGTTAGTGGCTCAAGAATCAAAAACTCTGTCTGTGACACATAAAAAAAGGAAAGCTAAGAACCTAATAAAGACCATAGCACAGTTTTAAATATGTTGAATGATTAAAAAATAAATAAAAACTACAATACTATGGCACTCTACCTTGAAAAGACCTGAAGTTCACTTGAGGAATTGTACAGCAAAAGGTTGCATGCAGCTTGTTATGGGGAAGTGGTGGAAGACAGGTTACCTGAAATTGGAGAAGTTATAACACTAAATGTGAATGGATGTGGTTCATAACATGTGGTGAAGTGAGGTAGCTAGAAGATGTCTGAGGTTTGTGCATGTGCATTTTGGCATTCCTATGCAGCTTATTTCAGCTATGTGAAATTTTCTGTGCTTGCCTACCATTTCTCAGATGAAATCAAGCATAAGCAATGAAATCTGCATTATGCTCAAATTGTTCCCTAATATCAATCATGAAGGAACAAATTCTCATTCTCAAAATAAGCATTATAGCAGAACTGACTGTTTTTATTCTCAAACTATGAACTCATGAAAAATGTTCTGAATCAGAACTGTAGCTGCTATCTACAAAGCCTGTGCTACTCTTCAATTTCCTATCATCCCAACATCTTGAGCTAGAAAGAGTCGTTCTTTCCTTGTCAGTATTGAGCGACTCTGCAACATGATTTAAACATTTCTTAACTGCAACTTTGATTGTTTCTTCAGCTTTCCCAACTGGGGATAGTTCTGATTCAGACATCCATGCCACACTTGTTTAGATCTGCAGTTGATCCTCCGTCCTCAAATGTCCATTCCAACAAAGGAGTAAAACGTCTGGTAGTAAATAATACTGTCATATCATTCCATGTTTTTTAGTCACCAAATATTTACAATAAGCACCTACAAGGCAACATAGGAGAAACAACACAAAACCACCTCAAACTCATCATGGTAAGAGATGGAGACTTACACTAAATAACTCAATCAATTAAACTCAATCAACATTATAGGAGAAGTAAAATATCATATCACATGTAAAAATAACTACAGCACAAGATAGAATACAAAGTGCCATAAGAAAATGCATAGAGTACAAAAGAGATTACTTTCAACACTGGGAGAGGAGACCAGGAGAAATTCAATGTTGGTGGTCAGCAGACCTTAAGGATGAGGTAAATTTTGAATATGAGGGAGAGATTTTCTAATTATAGCCTGGCATTCCATGTTATAGAAAAAGAACCAGGAAATGGGAGGTATGAAGCCTAAAGAACAAGAAGCTTAGGCCATAAATTAAGATATATGACTCAAATGATAAGCTACATACTGGACATTGAATTCTGTATGATGGGAAATGGGAAATCTACTGGTAATTTTTAACCAGAAGAATGTGGCATGAGTTATGAATGGGCAAAAGGAAGCCAATTGGCTTGTACAAATCCAGGCTTTGAATAAGTTAAGAGAATTCATTCAGAGTCTTTGGAATGCCAGGCCAGAGCAGCAGGAGGGCTTTCCCCAACCACAATCCCAGGCTTTGTGTATGAGATTAATATTCATGGCTCTACTTAATGGATAGTAACTATGTCATTTGGTCTGGCAAATTATACGAAATGGTGAAGTAAAGAAAAATTACCTGCATAATGAGGGAAAGCATTTTTTTTAAAACAATGAAGGAAGATAAGAATATAATGGAACCTAATACTATAGTAATAATATATCAGAGAGTTATTACCAAAACTTTAAATCTGGTAAATAGGATAATATAATTAGCAAAGTTAAATAGTATCATTCTGAATTACATCTAAATATCTGACACAATATCTTTTTAATAATCAGGAAAAGGTATAACAATGTTCCCAAAACTAAGCCTTCTTGAACAAATATTGATACTCGACCTAAGAGTAAGCTTTAAGAAATTCACATTCCACTCAGCTCAGATCTTACATTAGGTCACCAAGGTCAGACAGACAATATTGCTTTAACAAACTGCTTTAACATTTTAGAAAATATATTGAGAATTAAGACTACCATAAGTTTCTTCTAATCAAATTCCCCAAATCTAGTTAACACATTCTGTACACAAGGTTCTGTGTAAAATGCCACAAATTTTAACCAAAGTAAGAAGTACAATTTCTTCATATAGCCGAAAAGTCAATTTTTAAGTGCTTACATGTAAAATTAAACAAGTGAAAACACATACGCAAACCTAAACTCTAAAATAAGAAATTTTTAAATACTTAACTGTTTACTTAAATTAGAAATAGCTTATAGGGTAAATTATCAAAAGACTATACGATAATGTTTTTACACAATTCAACTCAGCTATTATTTAAAAGTCTAAAATACAATGAACTGATTTTGTCACCTTAAAAAACTCCAAGGCAGTTTCTTTAACTAAACTTTATACCTACTTTGATGAATTAATAACACACGATGTCACTGAAAAATAAATTAAAAAGAAGACTTCTCTATATAATTTATTTCAGAACTATTTACATAGAAATGAGACTAAACAGCTTTTCCTCTCCATAGTCATTTCCTTTTATATACAATTTACTTAAATTAAATTGAGGAAACTGTTTCCAAGTCTAGCTACGGAAAAACAGAAACCTCTCTTATAACACTTAAGGAAGAGCAAATGCAAGGATGGTGGGGATAAGTGGATCAAAGAAAAAAATAGTTTACATACCATTCCCAGAACATATATGGAGGTTTATATTCCACATTTGCCTTAGAATTTGGCCAGTAAAGCTGACCAAAACGTTATAGCAAGGTAAGAATAAATCTAGTCATAAACATTTCAAGTAACTTCATCTATATATACTACCAAAAAGCTGTACACGATGTTTACATGGGTAGTTAAAATTTGTGTCAACTGATAATGTTCTTTAAGATATAGAAGAGGCTTAAGAAATAATAGACATATTACAGGAAAATCAACATATCCAAGAATGTATTTCAAAAAGCATCAATACAAAACCATAATCATGGACCTAAACTAAAGAACTCACTACATTTCCCAGCACCAAAACAGTAACTTTACCAGTTATTTACTTTTGCTCTCTATCTAATATATTGTGGCACGATGTTATTAGCTCTTGTTTTTAAATAGTATAAATCTTAGCCTTGTGCTTAACTACTAGTAACTGAACAATTAACAAAAAATTTCTTCTGAGTAACATTAAATATAATAAATCCATAGAACAAAAATAAGAGACATACATAAATCTATATATTAAGAATTATTGATATATGTTTGTCACTAAATTCAAATTTGATGTTTAAAACACTATAATTATAAAATTGGATTTTTGAAAGAGCTGTTCTTTAAAAGCTTCCACTAAGTGACTATTTAAACATTTGCAAATTCCATTAATATACATGGGCTTAAAAAAAACTTTAAATACACATATTCAGCTACATTTTAGGTCCCAAGCAAAATGTTTACACAGGAATTTGGCAGTGTTTAGCCTGTGGATTCAACGCCAATAACAACCTAGGAAGGCTAAACGTGGTTAACAAGCAAATTTTCACAGTACAACATTGTACAAACAATCCAAAACAGTTAATATTTATAGGATAATCACAGTATTTGCATATAAGATTATGTTCAAAATATCTTTTTATGAACTTGATATATTGTGTCTATGCATTCCCACATTCCCAACTGTTAATAGTCAACAGGCCTCTTCTTAGCTAAAATATGAGAGGGAAAATTATTCTCTTAAACACCATGACCTAAAGGAAGGAAATCCTTTAAATTCCCATCTCTGTAAGCAAGAAGACAGGAGGCAGGACCCTGTGGAGATATGGCTACCACCAATTTCACCAAGGTTAGAATTCACTTGGAATACCAAATGGGAATTTTAAAAACTGTCAAAGGGCTTAATTGGACTAAGAAGTATTACTACATGTTGCAAGGTCTACAAATACCCTTTTTAATAATTATGTCTTTGAGAGCCCTCCTTAGCAAAGAAAACATTAAACTCAAACTTACCTACCCACACAATTCAGGCAAAACTCCTCGAAGCAATCGTCCAGGCAATACTGAGAAGACATTCCTCTGAGTTCACTTATGTGCCAAGCGACCTTTGGCGTATCAAAAAAAAAAAGGGTGGGACTCTAAGCTTCAGTTGGCATTGTAGTATAATGAACAAAACTTCTTTGGTTTCTCTAGGGCGTTAACTAAGACTTCCTCTTCTTGTTAAGTAAGTAAACATAGCTACTATTACACTTCCAACTCTTGCCTAAGGTGGTTAAAAAGGTTTTAAATTGTGCCAATAATAATGGCTAGCACTAACTGAGAACATACTTGTGCTCTAAATTAAGACTAGACAGATATACACCATTATCACTCATTTTAGGCAGAATCTGAGCAATAGTGGTTAATAAGTAACTTATGGGAATTCCAAGCACAGCAACATGGTCAACTGAGCTAATGAAGACTTTCCACTACAAAACACTTAGAAAAGAAGAAAATAAGTGTAACAAAATTAAATACATAGTTTTACTAGCAATAAAAAAAATTCCCTGGTGCCAAACCAAAGCTGGAATTGATGGACAAAGTGGTAAGCACAAAAGCAAATACTGCTAGCTGTGGTGACCAGGAATAATCAGTGAATCTGTTCAGTGCTTAAGTCTAGATTCAAATTGGTCCTAACAGGATGCCCCTCAAAAAGAAAAGATCAGAAGAAAATGCTCCCTCAAGAAAGCAGAGCTGTACTAGATTTCTGGCCCCACTTTTCCTCAACACAGGATACAATCTGCACATCTGTATATAGCAGTCTTGATGCCCATGTTGGGATAGAAGAAGAGGCCTTGGTACCCATAAGGTACAAAGTTGGTACCATAAAACTAGAGCTGTCTTCAAACGGCTGCAATCACATTTAAAAATGCAGTGGGGTGGTGGGGGCAGGAGAAATTCACTCACTGTTTTAGTAAGACTTGTCTCTGAGAATCTGGGTGAGAGAGAGGGCAGGGGAAATGCTACAACCAGAAATTAAAATCCTAAACCTATGACACACTTTTGAAATCTGAATCTTATTTGTATGAGAATCTCCAAGACAAAAAAATTAAGAATCCCCAAGCTAAGAAATTGGATCCTGGGCCAGTGAAATTCCAGGAGTATCTGGAAAAAACAAACATAAGACCATTTTAAAGCAACACTCCATAAACAAGGCCACATGGGATTCTTCAAGTAGAAAAACCAAAACAAAACAAAACCAAAAACAATCTCCACTGAAGATGAGCTTATAAATTTAGAAATTATAAAATGTGTGGGAAAATGATTTACTGTGATTAAGCATTAACAGATATACCAAACATAAAACTTAGCACTCAACTTTTTTTTTGAAACAGAGTTTCACTCTGTTGCCCAGGCTAGAGTGCCGTGTCATCAACCTGGCTCACAGCAACCTCAAACTGCTGGGCTCAAGTGATCCTTCCGCCTCAGCCTCCCAAGTAGCTGGGACTACAGGCATGCACCACCATGCCCGGCTAATTTTTTCTATATATTTTTAGTTGACCAATTAATTACTTTCTACTTTTAGTAGAGACAGGGTCTCGCTCTTGCTCAGGCTGGTTTCGAACTCCTGACCTTGAGCGATCCACCTGCCTCGGCCTCCCAGAGTGATAGGATTACAGGCTTGAGCCACCAAGCCCGGCCTCAACTAATTTTTAATATGAAGACCCAAAAAAGCATATTTAAATTATAAAGGACAGAAAACTGAAAATCATCAGGTTTTACAAAAAAATAGTAGGTACACAAGGTTATACACATTTTTGGCATAGAGCACCCACAGTTTTCATCAGGTTTCTGTAACTTAAAAATGGAATAGCAATGCTATAAATATAATTTTAAAAACATATTCAGAAAAGCAATAATAAATGCCAGAATTCAATTGTCTGGCAGAACGAACGAAACCCTTCCACATCAACTTATCTCTACTACCTCTCTAAGCTCCTGACCATTTTGATCTGCAATTGCTCATTCCTGAAAATTCTGATCATTCCCCAGGCCATTCTTTACCATCTCCAGCATCCTTGTAAAAAACATGGAGTGGAAACTGTGATGCGCAACCCACATCCCCTTTCAGGACTGAAAAATTGATTATCCAGCTGCCATGGTGCAGCCAGCAGACCACCCTCAGCTATCAGCTCTTTTGAGAATGGCCTCAGCTGAAGACTCTCCTATAAAATGTCATACTCTCTTCCCACGGCAGCCCATATCCAAAGACTAGTTGACATGTGGAATATAAAGACTGGTCCCCCTTTCCCAACCGGTGACACTTAGAGCTCCCCACATGATCAGATTTTATTTGAGACTGTGTGGCAGCCCAACTTCCCCCTCTGTCCAATATTGGTTCTGTCCCTCAATCCACAAGGGTTGATCCCAAGAGCACTTTCTAATAAACTTACTGCACACTAATTTTCATCTCAAAGTCTGCTTTCTGGGGAAGCTAAACTGCAACAGAACGGCATAAGGAAAAAAATAGCAAGCGTCAGATACTTAAGGGTGTGAGAAAAGAAGAATATCAAAGTCTTGAAACCAACGGGGAGAACAGCAGAAAATACTAATATGAGCTCTTTGGAGAGGAGATCAGTATTAAAAGTAGCAGAAAGGATATCCTTCAAAATGTATCATAAGATTCCAACCCAATATTTATTTCAAGATATCACTGAACTTGAGAGCTGAAAGGAGCAGACCCATGTCTTAGGCCCATGGATATGCCAAATGGCAAAAAATGCTGCTGCTCAGAAACAGATTCCTAATAATAAGTTAACAGGTACAACTAATGCCCTCTTGTTAAAGTAACAGAATTCTGATAGACTTTTTGCTTTTGTGTTATCAGTAAAGATGTTAATAAAGTCTTATGAAAGACTAATCTGGTACAGGCTGGTATATGACTAATCATTGTCCAGAATACTAATAAAAAAACTGCATGGACTGAGGGCCATCTATAATCACATGCACACTCAGGACACCAATTACGTAGGATGAATCTAAGCAAGGCTCATGGGTATTTGTTGATTCCCTCAGCTTTCTATGATAGGGCAGTTTACCAAAAGTAGCTACATGAAATACTATATATTTGGAATGTCACAGATTTGATTACTGCATATTTTTCCAAAGCTAATGAAGGAAGCTGGAAACTACACACACACATCTCTACTGGTAACCTTGCCCTACATTCCCATACTTTGTAACCACAAATACAGAGGCAGACAAGATAGGCTGCAGCATAACCTGTCAACTAAGATCATCAGATCTGAAACAACATGAAGTCATTTACATAAATTGTTAGGACAACCAAGAAGAATCGATCATCAATGTCACAATTCATTCATCTTAGAAATGTAAGTAGAATTTCACTCTCAGTTCCTTATCCGTCAACCCCAGTTCCTCATCTGTCCTTCATTCCTTCCTCTCACAAGATTCGCTATCTGCTTTGTCGTCTCTAAACCAACCCTTCCTCTCTTTCTAACTTTAACACCCTTTTTAATGGGAGTAAGAAACGTACTACTATTAATATGAAAGAATGCAAAAGAAGTTTCTAGGAAAAAAACTGTGAACTACATATTGTCAAATTTCAGTTACTAAAAAGCTAATCTAAATTCATATGGGTAGAATCACCAATCAAATGCTTAACAACTTAAGAGATGTAAAATAATTCACATTTGGGGAGAGTCATATCTACTACTAATATATCATAGGCATACAAAAGGACAACCATATGGCATTGTAAATAGAGGAAGCAGCAATCTATTAATATAAAAAGAGATTAAATGAGTTGATATGGGTTTAGAGCTATTGTTTGGTTATAGAAACTGAATCAAAGGTAGAAAACAAAATAATATATAAATGGGTACTTCTTTGAGTAAAGAAACATACACAGCAGGACCAATATTATACATGCTTCATGAAGAATCAGATCATAATTAAATCAAATCTATAGATGGCATTAGTCTCTTATAAGTTAGGGAAATATTGATTAGAGGAAGATGAACTCCAAAATTATATAAAAAGGCATATAAGTCAACAAAATGGTAGTTTTGTCTTAAATTGGCAAAGTTTAGGAATACATTAAGGGAAATACCACACAAACTTATTTAATTATGGATTTTAAATGTCATTTTTAACCTAGAAGTCATTGTACAATTCCAATAAGACATGGGCTTATTTGGCATTTTCAATGAAAAACCCAACAAATTCTTGAAAAAAAATAGTAAAAACAAAAGAAATAGTGATTTCTCATTTCCATTCATGACCTACAAACAAAAACAAGTTGTAAAGTATAAACACCTCAGCACTAGGAAACCAAAAGCCAAGTCTGCCACTTAATAGCTCCATAGCCTTGTGTAAGTAACTTAACCTCTCAGGGCCTCCATTTCCTCACCTATAAAATGAGACCAATGAGACCAATTTGTCAGGTCTCATTCAGAGCAAATACTCTACAACATTTTCCTAATTCAAATTTAAAAGGAGAAAATCTACTTAATTTGATTTTTGCTAAAAAAAATAGTAATTAGCAGTTTTACTCTTTTCAACATCAAATGGTCAATTTTCATAAAAATTAAATAACTAGTCAGAAAATCTAATGATGGATAAGGAAAAATTATCAGTCTCTATGATGCCATCTTTAAATTTACGTTGCAAATTATCAAATAACAATTTTTTTTATTTCAGAATATTATGGGGGTACAAATGTTTAGGTTATGTGTGTTGCCTTTCCCCCCTTCCCCTCAGAGTCAGAGCTTCAAGCATGTCCATCCCCCAGATGGTGCGCATTGCACTCATTATGTATGTATATACCCATCCTCTCCTCCTCCCACCCATCTGCCCGACGCCCAATAAATGTTAATTCCTATATGTCCACTTAGGTGTTGATCAGTTAATACCAGTTTGCTGATGAGTACATGTGGTGCTTATGTTTCCATTCTTGGGATATTTCACTTAGTAGAATGTGTTCCAGCTCTATCCAGGAAAATACAAGAGGTACTATATCACCATTGTTTCCTATAGCTGAATAGTACTCCATTGTATACATATACCACATTTTATTAATCCACTCATATATTGATGGGCACTTGGGTTGTTTCCACATCTTTGCAATTGTGAATTGTGCTGCTATAAACATTTGAGTGCAGGTGTCTTTTTTATAGAGTGTCTTTTGTTCTTTT